>PVKZ01005269.1:0-57346 GCA_004027375.1 Macroglossus sobrinus
GCGGGTGTGGGCGTACTCGCCGCAGGCGCGGGCGGTGCTCTCGATCAGGTGCGAGAACTGCCGGTGTCGGCTCACGAACAGGATGATGCCCTTGCGGTAGGCCACGTGCGCCGTGAAGTTCAAGGCCAGCTGCAGGTGCGCGGCCGTCTGTTCCAGGTCGATGATGTCCTGTCCCAGGCGGCTCCCGAAGATGTAGGGCTCCATGAATCTGCCGGGACCCCACGCGGGTGCACGCACGGCGCTCAGGCGGCTGGCTCTGCCGGCCGCTGCCCCCCGCCCCCCGTCCCGCAGGGGAACCCCATCCCCAGGGCCGGCGCCACAGGCACCCCCTCCCCACACAGGCCCGCGGGCAAGTGGCTTCGACCCCAGCACCCCCACCTCGTCAGCCGGGGACCCTAACAGAAGCTACCCCACATGGACATCTGGTAATTTAAACATGTCGGCAGGGCGTTCTGCTCAGTGCCGTTCGTGTCACAGCCACTTCTGACATTATCGTCACCATTTTCCAGGCTTTACAACTGAGGCCTGTCTGGGCTGAGGGACCGGCCAAACTGGGGGTGCCCCAGGCTGCAAGTGTGAGGAGTTGGGACAGAGGCCAGCCAGGCCTGGGGTGGGGAACTCCTAGGGCATATCTGCACTGGCCAGAGGGTCACAGGGCAGGGGACCATCTGCGTTGTGGGCTCCCCAGGCCTGTGTCCTCAGCTCCCCTCCCTCCCTCTCAACAGAAACTGCCCCAGGCACCCACAAACCCCACCTCGCCCAGGCCCAGGCCCCACCCACCTCATTTCACATGATTTCTCAGCAGCCCCCTCCCCGGGTCCAAGCTGCTCCCTCTCAGAACCCAGATAACAGTCACACTGGGGTGGCCAGGGTGTCGCCCCTCACAGGACCACATCCCCCAGGTCTCCCCTTATCCTCACTCCCTCACGTCCACCCTCTGCTCCAGCCCTTCTGCCCTGGGGAGTCGGGCCCCATCACCTTCCCCGCTGGCCACCCACCGGCCCCCCCCCCAGTGCCCTCCCATACACTCTCCACGCAGCTGTCACGATGACCACGTGACAAGACCAGGCCAGCTGTCACTCCCCTGTGGAACCTCTAGGCCCCTCAGCCCCGCCCCGCACCTGGCCCTGAGCCTCACTCCAGGGAAAGAAGTCTGGTGGGGGCTGGGGACCTTGGCCGGGTGGGAGTTGGGGGGCGGGGAGTTGCAAGCTGAGCCAGAGGACACACCCCTGCCCCTCTAGTGGGCCCCAGCGATCCCATCTGGAGGGGAGGGCCATGCTCACTCATGCAAACTCACACTTGCCAGTACAGAGAGTCCCAAGTCCCGGGAACCAGCACTCAGCGGCTGGGGTGGGGGACACCTACCTGTGCCGACAGCCGGCTTTGTGTCCCAGGTGCACTCGGGCGTCAAAGAGGCTTCTCACGGAGAACAGCTCCTTGACACCGAAGAAGTCGGCGTGCTTCAGGGGCTCACTGAGGACCCTGTCCTGGAAGTCTGGGGCAAGGAGAGGGCACCGTGTGTCAAAGGAGGTAAGATGGGTGTGGGGGGGGGCGGTGTGTGTGTGTGTGTGTGTGTGTGTGTGGGGGCGTGAAGCCCGGCCACTGAAGGTGCCCGGGGGACACGAGGTCCTTTTCAGGAGGTGCGGGACAGAGGCTGGGTTCTGAACATGGCTCTGTGCTTGGTAAACCCGCTCCAGCCCCCGCTAGTTTGAGGACCTTCTGGCCCCTGGCAGCGCCCGCGGAAGTCGGGGAGAGCTCTGTGCGGCCGTGGGGGCAGTGGCACTGCCCAGGGAGCCCAGTCCTACCTTAACCGCCTCGGCCCGCACCCCGGGAGGGAGCTGCTGGCCCCGGCGCGGTTCTAAGGGAGCGGATAACCGAGCTGCTGCGGGCGGGGTGACTCTAACGCCCGCTTTACGTGGCGGCATCTGGGGGGCTCGGACCCCTCCTGGGTTTCACATCTAAACCAAGCGGGGGACTCAGTCCTGGCGGCACACGATTCCAACCCACATTGGGGCGTCCTGGCGCGCGCGGCCCCTGCACCCCCGCCCCTTGTCTGCCCAGGGACCCCGCATTACCGTCGCTGCCGTCCGGCTCGCCGACGGCGGGGGCCGCGGCGCTCCCCAGCGTCCTGCCGCGCGGCCGGGTCGACCCCGGGGTCGCCGCCCTGAGGACGGGCAGGCGGAGCGGCCTGGGCCGGACACCTGCGGAGAGAGAGCGAGGAGCGGACTCGTGGCGCGCGCGCGACCCCCAATCCCCTCCCGACCCCCGGTCCCCAGGTCCCCCAGGTCCCCGGCAGCGGCCGTGCGGGCCCGGGGCGCGCGGTGGGGCCCGGGGCGCGCGGTGTGCCCCGACGCGCTCACCTGCGCCCAGGAGCCCGGCCAGGACGCGCGCGGGCGCCATGGCGCGGAGGAGGCGAGCGCGGAGCGGGCCGGAGCGGCTTCTCCTTCCGCCGCCGCCGCCCGCGTCCCCGCCGCAGCGCCGCCTGCAGGCCCGGAGGGGCCACCAACCTCCCGCTGTCCAAAGGCGTTTTAATTTTTAACAGGACTCGTCTTAGAAGGGTTACATAAAGTGATTGCAAATCTGGGGATGGGGTGCACGAGATCGCGGGGTGCGGGAGCGCCCTTGGCGGGCACGGTGGGCATCGGGTCCTCGCGGGCCCCGCCGCCGTGCAGAAAACTCAGTTCCTGACCAAGTCTCGGCGTCCGCGTTGCATTTGCGCAGAAATCCGCCTTCTCTGGGATTTGGGACAATGTCGGGCCTTGTTCTGCGTGCGATGACCGCCCGTCCAGCACTACAGCTCTGGGACGTGATTGATGCCTTGTCGTCGTCCCCGCCAGCCCGGGCCCTCGCTTTTCGACCCCCCTCAGGGTCCGGAAGACGCGGCGCCTTTAAGGACTCGACCCACCGGGTCGGGTGACCAGGCCGTCGCTTAGCAACAGGACGCCGCGCGACCCTAGCAGCACGGGCTGCTGAGAAGCTGTACCCCACCTTGTGTGTCTTGCCTGCGCAGCTTCGGTGGACCGCGGGATGTCCCAGGAGGAACCCCGAGAGTGCGCCAAGCCTGTGGAGCCCGCGGCCCAGGCTCCCCCCGAGAAAACCAGCGACTTCTACCGAGTAGCTGAGGACCTACCGGCCAGGTTCAACAACCCGGCATGGTTCCGGGGCTACAGGTGAGCGCTACAGGTGAGGACGATGGAGTCCCCACAGGGTCCACCTGGGAAACGCGGAGGAAAGAGAGGCTGGCTCTCCCAGCGCTCTGCTCAGATAATCTTGTATGCAAGAGTCCCCAGGCCCCCAGCCCGCCCTGTCACTCAAGTGAAAAGCAAGGTCAACTTTTAACCACCAAAGGGGCTGTGACAGTGCCACCTAAAGCTTTAGATGCATATCAGTGGGCCTCCAGCCAGTGCAGGTGGGACAGCACCTGATCCCAGCGGAAGCCACAAAACCTGTGTGGTGGTGATGGTGGTGGGCGGTAAGTCTCCACTCCTCTCTGGGGACACCTCTGCAGAGTGAATCCTGCCACACCTCCATCATCAGGCTGAGTGTGTGGCCTGGGAGCTGTCACAGTGCATCGCCAACTCTACACCCTGCATCACACCTGGGCAGAGACGTGAAGGTGTGCGCACCTCCCCTGTCCTCCTGCCTTCAATGCCCCCGACAATGCCAGGTTGGGTTTGTTACTAACATTTTCCAGGAGACACACCTGGGGTGTCAGAAAGACCAAGATCTCACAGTATGAGGTGGAGCTGGGATGTCACTCAGCCCACCAGCTCCTCCAGGAGAGTCAGTCCTGGAGACTACAGGTGTCTTTTCTCAGGAGGCTGCAAGGTGGAAGGAACCCCACACACACCTGCCAGGTGGCAGGGCCTGGCGGCTGAGCCACAGCTTCCAGTCCCCCACCCCCCTCACCTACCATGGCAGCGTGTGCCAGGGTGGAGCCTACCCTGAGGACCAGCACCTACCACCTGGAAATTCTTTAGGGCTTTGGCCTGCCTTGCAAAGGGCTAGGGCAGAGAAGAGTGCTGGGGGGCCTGGGAAGCAAGCCTTTGCTCCCCACCCCCAGGAGCCCATGGTCACGGCCGCCTCGCCAACCTGGGGCACCCTTTACAGCTGTGGCTTGGGCAGAGTTAGAGTAAATGGGTGGAAAGTAGAGTGTGTTTCTCACCTGTCAGGTCCAACGAGCCTGCCTCGGTGTACAGGACCAGCAACCAAACTTATGGGAGCAGGGCCCCCACCGTGCATGAGATGCCGGTAAGCGGGGAGCGGCGCATGCGGGCGGGGAGAGGGGGGAACGTCCCTACAGGAGGCTGACCCCTGGGTTCCTCACGGGAGTGGGATGGGAAGGGGCCCGAAGTTCCAGCATCGCCAGGAAGGAGGGCCACCTGGGATCCTGTTGAATCAGGGGAGGGTAGAAATGAGTGAATCCAGCAACGAAACATTTTAAGGGATAAAAAGGTACATATAGACTTACAATACTCCTGAAGGAGTGACCCCACACGTGTGGACACACACAGACTCACAGACTCACACTCTTACAGCTGGAGGCAGTCACTTTTGAGCTAATTAAAGGCCCAGTAACTGCCCCAGTAGCACAGTTAGTAAAAGCAGAACCGGGGGCAGCTTCGGGCCTGACCCCCTGGTAAAGGCTTGTAACCGCGCCCAGTTGGCCCTGTGACTGGCCCTTCTGTGTAACAGTGGACGGAGCCACCACTGATAATCGTTCCCGGACATCAGGCTTAAATTGGGATGGTCTGGAGTGAGCCAGGCCCCCCTGCCTGCCCTGGTTTCTCTGTTTCTTGAGAAGAGAGACATTTTCTTATAAATTTTTATTTTTCTTCCAAAGATACCTAATGACTTACTGCTTAAGAGTATATTCATGCATAATCGTATTCCCTTTTCCCTTCCAGAAGGTATTTTATGCAAGTTCAAATAAATTCTCCAGACGGCTTGCGGCTGGCGGAATGTTCCGGAACAATACTTTAAACGTGTACATGGAGAAGAGCATCGTGACAGGTGTGGGCAACTGCATCACCTCCTTTGACCGTTTCAATTTCCAGCCCAGTTACAACGTCAGCAAGCCGTCCATCTGCGACTGAGGGCCGGGCAGCCTCCCTCCAGGGGTCCCCTGACCCCCAGCAGTGGCCGTCTGGACAGTCAGCATCCCTAAGCTTTGCTAATTTGCCCAAATGTGAAGATACAGAACTCACTGCTTGCCCTCAAAATGTTTTTCCTCTCTAGATAGAAAAACATGCAAACAGGGCTGTAAGGTCCCCCTTTCTCATCTTATATATCTAAGACTGAAAATACACTAGTGCTTTGATTTTACATTAAAAACGTTGCCACGTTCTAAATTCCTGACTCATCAGTAAGCAAGGAAAGGCCATGGGGTGAATTCCGGGCCCCAAATGTTGTCCTGAATGGTGCTGTCCCCCTGCGTCTTTATTTGGGAGCCTCGTTTGTACGCGGGACAATTACGGGGCAGGTTTCCTGTTCTAGAGCGTGATGGCCGAAACCTGCACAAACCGGGCCAGGCCACGGGGGGGAGGGCGGGGCCTACCGGGCGTAGGCGGGGCCAGCCCCGGGGTGTGGCCCAAGGGGCGTAGGCGGAGCCAGGCCGGGGGTGTGGCCTGAAGGGCGTGGGCGGGAGCAGGCAGGGTGGGTGTGACCCAAGGGGCGTAGGCGGGGACAGGCCGGGTGGGTGTGGCCCGGGGGTGTGGGCGGAGCCAGCCGGGGGTGTGGCTTGAAGGACATGGGCGGGGCGGGGCCGGGCCGGAGAGCTCTGGGCAGGGACAGGCAGGAGGGCGACGTCCTCCCTGGGCGGAGGACCTGCTCATCCTCCATGCAGCCTTGAGTAAGGGCCGGCCCGAGGCGTGTGGATGAAGCGAGGCCGGCAAGTTCGGGTCCCGTGAGAGGGAACAAGGCCCACCTGGGAATTCTCGCCTCCGTGTTCGTTTTAAACTTTCAATGAAAAGTTAAAAAATAAAAAAAGGCCGGGAACAGCATTTTTCTCGGGTGGGAGTAACAGCTGTATTAAGTAGGTTTTTCTCTCTACGTACTTAGTTCTCAGTCAGGGTTTACTATGAGTCAGAGGGTCCTCCATTAAGTTCTCTGTGACAGCCTCTTTCTCTCCCAGACAGAGCCCCACTTGGGGAACTAGACAGAGGAGAAACCATGTCGCTGCCACCGGTGACATCCTGTTCCTAGACTTCCACCCAAACGAGATTTTGCTCGTGTGCGAGTTAGGGAAGAAACTAAACACCAACTGGTTGTTTCTTCATTAAAAAGGTTTTATTACTGATGCGCAAAGTGAACATTTGGCAATGTTCTTAAGTGTCCAATTCCGAATGGAAATGCCTTGCAGAGAAAGTCAACATCTTTAATAGAAAGATACAAAGCCGAGGCTGAGCCTGGAGCCGGGGTGTGTGTGTGTGACATCTTCCTCTCCAGCTGGGAAACCAGCAGAGGCTGCAGGCCTCAAACCGAAAACTAGGTTTTACCACCCTGCATTAGAAACACCGAAATATTAAAACCTCTTCTGCATTCCGCTTCTGTTGGAATAAGGAGACGGCCGACCCTGCCATGGGAGGTGGATGCCCACCTGCTCCAGGCGGGGAAACCAGCTGCACGGGGTTTCCTCTCTCTGTCTTGGCACTAGTGAGGGTCTGTGCTCAGGCCACAAGGCAGTGTCCCCCAAGCCAAGTGCGGAGGGGAGACTGCTGAACTGGGGACAAAAAAAAACCCCCAGTTCTCAGTGGAGGGAGGTCTCGGGGCCTGCTGCAGGCACCGTGGGGCTGATGGCAACAGGAGGTGCCAACTGATCCACACACGAGTATGAAAAGTGAAGCAAGGAAGCTGCTGGAAGGAAGCCTAGGAAATGTGTTCATGACCTTGGGGAGGCAGGGATTTCTTACAGGTTGATGAGTTGGACTTTTATGAGATCTGTTTTCCTAAAAAAAAAAAAACCCAAAACCAAAAAACAAAACAAAACAAAAAAACAATACCCCCCCAAAAAAATAATAACCCCAAAAGCTGAGCTCAGTGGCCGTGTCCCAAAGCGCCCACGGGCATCTGAATCGGGCACTGAGTACTTTAATGGGTCGTAGGCATTAAAACTGACATTTCAGTAACAGCGCTAGTGAGTTAAGATAAAGTTAGACTTTCTACATTTCTTAAGTGTCCGGAAAGTTGGAAAACAAACACCTTTGGTTTACATTGTCCGTCTTCCCCAAACTCAGTCACGGTCCCCAGCTCAGGCTCCTGGGACCGTCCCTCCTCCTGACACCGGGCCCCCGTGAATGCCCTTCACCGTGTGTTAGTTAGCCCGTCCTATGCTTTTCAAAAGGTTTGCACACTGTCACCTCCTCCGGCAGGCACACCTGGGGGGGTTACTCCTGCACCTCCGTTTCTGGATGAGAAAAATCAGAATTTAAAGGAGAGAGCCCGCAGGAGGCCCTGGGCTTGGATCGCCTTGGAGAGGTCCTGGGCTTGGCAAGGTCGCCAGCCGCAGACCTCACTTCCGGGCCTGACTTTCTACGTATTTGTACAAACCATCCAGGAACTCCGGTGATTGTAAATTTTGTGACCTTTATCTTTTTTAACATATCTCCAGACTACAATCTTTGCATATGTAGCTGGGGAAAAAAAAAAAAGAGTTTAGACCCATAGGTCTCGCCCGATGCTACGAGAACGTGCTGTTTGCAGTGGTGGCCACAGAGCAGGTGGCTGGTGGGGAAACGAAAGGAAATGACCTCCCATCGCTCTCTGGCCTTTGCATTGTTTTTTCAAACTTTATCTTAAAGCCAATCTCAACAATCGCAAAAAAGGCGACCAGAACATTTTGGGCGACAAAAGCCAGTTAGTTTCCTTCCACAAAGTAGCCCAAGTTCACAGCCACTCCACCCCGAAAGGGGACACTGAAGAACGAAATTTCATAATATTCTACCAACCACTGACGCTAGCTGCTGGGCGGGCTCAGAAGTGGCAGCTTCTTAACTTAAACCATTAGTTCCATGGAGGTTTTCTATATTTTTATCCAGTAACTTTTAACGTTTCAATTATAGTCAGTAAGAGTGAAGACGTTTCAAAGATATAATAAAATATTTTAACACTGAAACTCTACATCCAGCACACAAAATAGCAGAAGCCTCAAAGATTCTAGAAATAATGTACTGTGCTCTGGCCCCCAACCCCAGGGCTGGATGCAGGCATGGACGGTGGGATGTCTGTGCTATTTCCTCCCGCCCTCCACACAAGCCCTTAAATTAATTTCGAGGGAGAGGGGACATGGTGACGACACCTTTCCCATGTGCAGGGGAGGTGCTCGCATTTCCACTCAGTGCCTGGCTCCCAGTGCGAGAGTCTCAGGCCAAGAAAACCTGCCACCTGACCTCAGTCGAGGGACAGTGTGACACTCCTCTCCGGAAGACCCTCCATCTGGGGACCTGGGTGGGAGCACCCAATACCAACCGCCAGCACGTTCCACCTCTCCCCACTGACTCCTGCTTCCGCAGCTCCCGACCCGACACTGTGACCTTGATATCCCAGAGCATGACACCTTAGAATCGGGCCTCTCCCCCTTCCTTGTACTGAATGAAGTGAGCCTGGCCTTGGGCACAGAGCACCGCCCCCCACCTGTCCCCGACTTCCTGGGAGGTGAGAGTGGCTCTCTGGGTGTCACTGGTCGGCACTACAGCTGGACATGGTAACACATTGCTCCCCCGGCCCTCTTTCCACCAGTGGGTGTGCACTTGGCCCGTGACACTGCCATCTGGGGCAGCAGGGCTGTGGGACAGAGGCTGCCCACAGTACAGGCAGCCATCACGTCTTGACGAGTGCGCCCACCTGCCCCCACTGCAGCCCCCTTTCCAGACAGGGTGAAGGGGAGCCCCTGACCTCGGGGTCTGCTCAGGGAGTGGGGCGACGTTTTCGTACAACGTGGCCTGTTGGCAGACGCAGGGATGAACCAGCGCAGTCCAGGCGTGTGGCCGATTCGTGAGAACACAGCGTGTGTGACACAGCACCCGCGTGGGACAGGGCTCAGTGTCGCAGAGGTAGCGGGACCGTGTGAGGCGGCAAGAGGGGCAGGTGTGCAGGGTCGGGGTCCGGGGGAGGCTGGGGCGAGATGCTCAGTGCTGAATGCGCCGACGGCACCGGTGGGGCCACCGCAGGCCCCAGACGACGGGGTCTCGTGCCCACATCCTGCGAAGGCCGCCCGCCCCGCCCCGCAGAGCACAAAGCCCACACACCGACCCGGGGAGCAGCGCTGCGTTTATTAAACCTTAAAAACGGTTCTTACGTACAAAACGGGCTGATGATGTTTGTTTCCGAGTATTAAACACACGTCTGAAAAATTAAATAGGACGTACGGCGTGGATGACGCGCACTGTCCCCCGGGAGCGTTACGTGAACGGACGTCTGACAACAGAGAGGGCTGAGAGAACACCGCGCAGGCACTGGCCCGGCCCGGCGTCCGCGGGCTCGCTCGTCACGGCACCTGGCCCCGCACACGCTGACTGTGGGCGCCGGCGCCTGTCCGGGTTTGGGTAGAGAAGTGGGTCACCCCTCATGCCGGGGTGCACGACGTGCAGAAAACTCACCTGTACGTAAGACTGCCCACTACCCACCCAGCTGCCAAGTGAACCCCGCCTGGGGCATTCACAGCCAGACCGCACGGCGAGCCATAGAACGCAGGGCAGCCGACGGTCTGCCGGACGACGCGTGGACACCGTGCCCGGCCGGTGCCCAGCCCCGCGGGACGTGGCTGCGCCTGTCCCTGCAGCAGCCGTGGGCACCGTGGCTGGGCAGGCGGCACGGGATGCCACACTGGTCCGAGCAGCCAGGCCACAGCACAGGACGCGGCCCGCAGAGCCGGCTGAGGCGCAGCACCCGCCCCCGGCCACCCCCGGGCTCCGTCCTGGGTGCTCCAGGAGCCTGGGCGGGTCCAGGAGGGCCCATTCACGTGCACAGATCAGGACATGAACGAGTGACACGCACGGGCTGCCTGTGGCCGGGCTGGGCCTGCACCGACCACGAGCAGCAGCAGCTCCCGTGTGAAACACTCACGGGGCCGTCAGAACCCTGTGGTCGGCAAACAGGACTGGGCAGGGCGCAGCAGGGGCTTCGGTGCGGCCCGGTGGCCTGTGCGAGCTGTCCCCTGGGGCTTCCACGTGCAACGGGACGGCCGGTGGGCTTGCCGGCCTTTGTGCCTTGCCGTGTTTTTCCGATCGAAGGTTGTGACCATAGTGTTCCGGGGACGTGCTCTGGCCTCCTGGGTCCGGGGTCCCTTACGCAACGAGCACTGTCCCGAGCGAGACCTCGGGGGGCTCTGGGGCTGCTCCAGGAGGGCGTCACTGCCGCCTCCTCAGGCCCGAACTGCAGGCACGGCTGGACGGTCCCAGCGGCCATCGCCCCAAACGACCAGTCTCCAAGTCCCTTTACACCTGGCCGTGACGGGCAGAACCGAGTGTTTGCAAACCAAACAGAAACCACAGTGAGAAACGCCCTACAAAATCAAACAACTATAGTTTCCAAAAATAGTTTTTACAGCACTTTAAATAATTTACAAAAAAGCTACAAAAAACCATACTTACCAGGACACACCTGGGACACATGAACGGCATTTCCGTGGGTGCACACACGCGCACGGCAGCACCAGACACACACACGTGTGGCCACGCACGGCCACACGTGGCCCGCGCACGCCGAAGCCAGGGCGGGCGCTCACAGGGGCGGGACCTGGCCCTTAGCCAGGGCACCACCGCCCTCCTCCACGGAGGTGTCACTCAGCTCACTGGCGTCGCTGCCCCAGGCCTCCTGGTCGTCCTCCCCATCCATCAGCCTCCGTCGGTACCTCAAGTCTAGAACGTTCTCCTCCGACCCCGAGTTCCTCCTGGCGTGTACGCCGAGTGCTGCTGGGGCCTTCCTGCTGGACCAGTGGCCCCCGTCCTTCTTCACGAGCAGGTGAGAGCTGCCAAAGACGGGGCCGTGGCCGGCCGGGGCCTCCCTGAAGGCCGAGAAGGACGGACCTTGCAGAGGCAGGCTCAGTGGGGGGCTGAAGAGGCCGGCCGGCTTGCTCCCCCAGGAGACACCCTTCCCGAAGTGGAATAACTGCGTGGAGAGCAGCGGGGAGAAGCCCGCGAAGGGCACGGCTTTCCTGGGGTCTGTGGCGAGGCTGGGCGCGCACAGGGCCTGGCCCTCCTCCGGCCCCTTCTCCCTCTCGCTCCCCAGGGCCTCTCTCCACGCCACGTCCCTGCCGTCTGAGCTCCGCACCCACGTGCTCTGCAGCCGGCTCTGGTGGGCGAAGCTGCCCCACGGGAGGGCGAGGCTGGCCTGGGGCCCCCCGCCCCGGTCTGCTCCCGGGCCCCAGGTGGGGGTGCTCTGGCTGCGGAAGGTGGGGCTTCCTGCCTGGGTGCCACTTTCCGCACCGCTGGACAGCTGACCGAAGGTGCTGCTGTCCCGGGCGGCAGGCCCGCCCCCCCGTGGGCTCCGGTCTGCAGGAGGATAAAGTTTCCTCGCCCCGGCGGGAGACGCTCTGGCAGACAGAGTCGCACCGGCGCTCCTGGGTGGCGCTGGCAGCTGGCCCCTGGCCAGAGCGGCCGGGAGGCAGGCCTGCTCCGCGCGGGGGCCGGCCCTCGGCCCCACGGCCGGCGAAGGGGGCGCCCGGCCCCTCTGACTCCGCGTGCACATGCCGGGCGGAAGGGCCACCTTCCGGGACAGCGGGCCTGGCCGGGGCACGCTGCCCGGCCCGAGCGCGGGGACACCCCCGGCCTGCGTCTCTGGGCCACTCACGGACTCCCTGGCCTTCTCCGCCAGGAACCTCCGGATCTCCAGCTCGATACTGTCGTCGCTGTCCACGGAGCTGCTGTCGTCGGCCCGGGGCCCGGGGCCGGCGGCCGCGCTGGGGGGCAGGGGCCCCTCGCAGGCGCTTCGTGCCGACCGGGGGGCGGGGGGCGCATCCGCGGGCCCCGCGCTGCCCGGCTTTGCCCCCTCTGTCTGAGCGCAGGGGACGCCAGAAGGCTTCCTCGCAGGGTCGCCCCTGCCGTCCCGCCTGGGCTGGGACAGGCAGCTCCGCAGCAGGCGGGGGCTGCTGTCCCCCCAGTCCCTGCGGCCGCCCGCCGGCTGGTCCGGGGGCTGCGTCTCGGCCGCGCTGAACCTGACCTTCTCCCTGCCCGCGGCCCGGGGGTCCCTGCACCTCCGCCTCAGCCTCCGCTTAGAGCGCAGCAGGTCCTTGATGGCGGTGTCCAGGTCCTCGTCGCTGTCCAGCGAGCTGCTCTTGTCCTCCGAGCTCCCCTTCCCGGCCACGCCCCTGGCCTCGCCCGCTTTCGCGTGGCCCAGCGACACGCCGCCCCTCGCGTCCGGGGCCGCGTCGGCCTCGCTCAGCCCGACCGTCCTGCAGGGGGGCGGCTGCACCCTGGCCTCGCCCTCCCTTTTGGGGACCTCGCTGGCTTTGCCCTGGCCGTGGGCGGCGTCCGGGGCAGCTTCCCTGGCCAGCTCTCTCATCTTTTTGGGAGCGGACGGCCGCGTGACGCTGCTGCCCCCTCGGCGTTTCCTCTTACGGCTCGGCGACAGGTCCGGTGTCTTACACTCAGGGGCGCCGGGGCCACCAGGGCGAGGGGACGGCAGAGGGCTCCACGCGGACGGTGGGCAGGCGTCCGCCCCGGCCAGCGAGCTCCCCGACTGGGCCTTCAGCGCCAGGAACGTCCGGATCTCCTGCTCGATGCTGTCGTCGCTGTCCACGGAGCTGCTGTCGCCGTCGGAGCGGGAAGGCACGTCGGGGGGCCCGCGGCGCGGGCCGGCGCACGGGGCCCTGTCGCTGCAGTCCCCGGGGGCGGGCAGGATCGTCTTGGAGATGTCCAGGATCGCTTCGGCGCACATCAGCTCGGCGGACGTGTCCGCCTGGCACGGGGACCGGTCTGCAAACTCGCTCCTGGAAGCTGTGTGGACGCCTGGTGGGGCAGGGGCTCTGGTTTCCTTCGGTGGCCTAGCGGGATGGTCACGGTCAAGGCCACCCAGGCCGAGGTCCAGGGCCTTCGAGGGCACTGGCTTCTTCCTGCCTGGCGCTCTCCTGGGGGTTTCGGGCAAGGGACTCTTTGTGGAGGGGCTGGAGCCGCGGGCGGGAGGGGCTGGCCCCTGGCCCTGGCCCGGCACAGCTGTCCGCGGCGGCTCGCCGCTGGCCTCCCTCCGCTTCTCCCGCTGGTACAGCTGGATGGCCTCCTCGATGCCATCGTCGCTGCTGGAGTCGGACGCCTCGGGCACCGGGCCGGCGCCCCCGACTCGTCTCCCCCTCACCCCGGGGCCCGCGCTCCGCCTGACCCCACCTTTGCCGGGGGCGGCGTCCGCTGGGCGGCCGGTGGCGGCCGGCCCGGGGGCTGCTGGCTTCGCGCCGCCCAAGCTGTCCGGCTCGGTGGGGACCTGAGACCTGAGGCCTCTGGGCTGTGCACTGGCCTTGGCCAACCTGGGAAGCTTCCGGAAGACAAACTCCTTGCACACGCCCGTCAGATTCTGCCGACGTGCCTTGAGGGCCGGCTCTCTGCCGGATCCAGACACCGGCCTGGCCGGGGGGTTGCCGGGCTCTGGGGTTCTGTCGGCAGGCGCGGCGCGTTTTGGGGTCCCGTGCTGTCTTTTCTTGCTCAGGAACTGCTCGATTTCTGCCTGGATGCTCTGCTCGAAGGAGTCCTCGCTGCTGACGCTGAGTGGGGAGGCGGAGCCCTGGTCCCCGCCGGCTCCCGCGCCGCTGCCAGGGCCGCCTCCGGGGCCAGGGGCAAGCTGTGGGGGACACGGGGCGGCCGGGGCGCTGGCCTGAGGCAGCTCTGCTTTGCACTGAGCGTCCGCGTTGTCGGTGGCTGCAGACAGCTGGGTGGCCCTGCTCCTGGCCTTCAGATACTCTTGGATGGCTTCCTCTATGTCCCGGTCCACGGAGTCGTCGCTGTCGGGATCCGGCACCGAGGGGCCGAAGTCCCCGGCTTCCTCATCCCCGCTGCGGCTCGGACCGGCAGCGACACCACAGGCGGCCAGCGCGGGGCTGGTGGCCCGGCGGGCGTCACGGGCGCCCTCTGTGCGCTGGCTTCTGGGCGGGGCGCGGGCGGCGCTCGTGCCCCGGGCAGCCCGGGCGCTCTGCAGCGAGCCGATGAGCATGTGCACCTGGGCGCTCACCGCCGCGCCCCCCGCGCTGTCCTTCGGCTCCGAGAAGCAGCCGGGAAGCCCGAAGGTCCCCGGCGGGCCGAGGGCGTCCCACCGGGACTGGAGCGCGAGCACAGGAGGGGCGTTCACCAGGAACATCCTAGCGACGGCACGGCCTGCGGCAGCGAGCTGTGTGTGCGCCCGAGTCACATCCTGTGGGGGTGGGGGAGGGGGAAGAGAGCACACTGGTGACAGCGCCCGTGCCAAGGGGACGGCAGGCGGGTCAGAGCACACTGGTGACAGCGCCCGTGCCGAGGGGACGGCAGGCGGGTCGGCGTCCAGCCCGCAGATGTCACGGGCCTCGGTGTCCTGGGCTGGGACGGGGACCGCCGTGAAGACGGATGAAAACGCATGGACAGCGCCCACCTGCACCCATGGGAGCACCCATGTCCCCGCCCGTCCCCGCTCCGGCTGGGTGGACAGCGCCCGCTTGCACCCACGTCCCCGCCCATCTCCGCTCCGGCTGTGGGCCCCACGTCTCTGCAAGCCAGCAGGCCTCACCTACCTCAGAGTCGCCTCGAGGTGCCAAGGCGGTGGCAGCCGCTGGCGCTTCTCTGCGGGTCAGAGAGGAGGCGCATTCTGACCCCGCGTCACTTGGGGGCCCCCGAGGCCCGGTTCATTCTGGACGGGAACAGCGGGCTCCTGAAAGGAAACGCCGGGATGAGCCACTCGCCCACGACCTCCCCAAACAGCCTCCAAGTGTCACTTTCTATTCAGAAACGTCACCGCGTGTTTGCCAGACGGCCTCACGCAGCCACGTGGCTACTGGGGCCACTTAGCACAAATGCTGCCCCAAACACACAGCTGTGGCCTGGGTTTTACCCCGTGTGGCTACCCCACGGGTCTGCGTCTCGGATGGACAGGTGACTTCGTCAGCAGAACTGCCGGGCCGGCAAACGGCCTGCGCGCCACGGTCCGGAACGCGGACGGCAGACGGCCGGTTGGAAAACACGAGACTGGCCACGGAACGCGCGGTTCTTCCCGCGTTCCTCCGACCCCCCCCGCGACCCCAGACGCGGGCCGCAAAGCTGCCGAGACGTTAGAGGATGGCTCGGCAGCATTCACAGACACAGGAAACCGAGTTCCACCCCCCAGAACGGTGCCAGGCAAGGCTGTCCCGCCGTGGGGACCTCAGGGATGGCCTGGCACCGGGGCTCTGCTTTGCTTCCCCACCACGCGCGTCCTCTCTGACGAGCTCACGCTCGCGTTCACACACCGCAGTCCTCCCAGGAGTCCTCCCGGCCACCTGGGCACCCGTGCCCAACAGGTGGGACCAGGGATCAGCCGGAGGGCGCGACGAATCCAGGAGCAAGGCGCTGGCTGTTACTGCTCGGTGCTCAGGAAGCGACACTACCGGGTCCGAGACTTTCCTGTACCTGACGCTCCCTGCAGGCCCAGGTGCTGTGTGAGGACACGGCAGCCGACGCCGCCACGAAGCGGCTGGCGCGAGGCCCTCATGGCGCTGCCCGCCTCGCGTGGCGTCCTGCGCCCACCTCCACGGACGCTGGAAAAGAGGAGATGTGTAACTCAGAGGCTGAGGCCACAGCTGGTAAATGACCTTTTTTTTTTGGCAAACAAAATACATCCGTTTAAGGTCTCGAAATTAAATTGTGGAAGAACTTGAAAACAGAGAGTTCGAACGCAGTCCGTCACAACTAGTCTATGAGCACCCCGCCACAGGATGGTGATGGGGGAAGGGCGTGGCGCTGTCCCCCCGTTCTCAGTCCTGGCACCTGCGACACCCCACAATCTTCACCGGTAGCATCACAACCACAGAGCGGTGGGAACCGACGATGGGGGTATGGTGGGGGTGGGGTAGAGGGCTCTTTCATCTGCTGGGGGCCTGTGCCCACCTGGCTGTGGTCCCTACTCAGAATGACAGGGATGACAAGATGCTAGCGTAGGCCTGGGGCCACGAAGAGTCCAAACCAAGAGTACTAACTCCTCGGACAGCACCACTGTCTTACAGATGGGCCCAGGGAGGAGCCCCAAACGCCCCAGGCTGCTGTGCTAGGGAGCGAAGATGGGGGCAGAGACCACTGGCCTCTGCTAACGGTGTTCACTGCGCTCCCCACGCTCACCTGTCTGCAGCTGGAGCCCAGCTCCTAGGGACCAGTTGCCTGAACTGTCACATTACCTAGTGCGAGGAGGAGGAGGCTGGAATTCAGAGGGCGTCTCCAGCGACAGCCTGTGGCTTTAAAACAACTGCGTGTCTGAATCACGCAGAAAAACTCCCCGAGCGCACTTCAGCGGACGCCGGGGGTTGGGCCTCGTCAAACGGCCGTCCCGCACTGAGAGCCAGGGACTGGGTCCCCAGGGTGGCTCTGAGGACACCTACCGCATGCCCCAAAGCCGCGTGGTACCAGAATGTGAAAAGCGGTGAAAGGCACCTGCCATCAGCCTGGACGCCCACCTCCAGGGACAGGAAACCTGGCTTACACTTATCCTCACAGTCCGGCTTCTGGCAGGCAATGCGGCCATGTCTCCTTCACAAACTGCCCAGCTCGGCTCCTGTTCTCACCCCTGGGGTCATGGCAGGAAGGCCGGGCAGGGGTAGGGCCCACTTGGGACAACGTGAAGTGGGCGTGGGCTAGAAACTCAGACCTCAGGATGTTGCAGTGAGGTCTCCTGAGCAAAGCTGCTGCGCCACCTGCGCATGCCTGGGGGACAGGAAGCCAGGAGGGGCCCTCACAGCTGACCTTGCCTGCCCTTTCACCCCAGCCCCGGGGACTCCCCTGCCTGGGGGCGCTGATCCCGGCCACTGCCTGTCAGAGGATCCCTGCGCCCGGGGCTGCGACCTGGTCCACAGCCCGGTGAGTGCGAGCACGTCCCTCAGGGAGGGGACAGGCTTCCAGTGGGGTCTGTGCCCCTGCGGTCGCGTCTGGAGTCTGGGGGCTGGCGGCTGGGGCCAGGGGCCGGCCGGGCGCCCGGTGACCCTCCCGGAAGCTGCGCCGGGCGCAGGGCGTGACCGCCCTTCCGCGGGAGGGCCGGGCCCTCGGCCGGCCGGAAGCTGCCCCGCCGGCCCCCACCTGCGCCTCACCTGGGTGCGCCTCACCTGGGTGCGCCCTGCGCCCCTCGTCCCGCTCTCCGCGCCTCGCGGGCTTCGAGGAACGCGGGGCGCACGGCGGGGGGGTGCCCGGCGGCGCGGGGGCGGGGCCAGGAGCTGCCTCCGGGGCCGCGACCCCCACCCGGGGCCAGGCAGCAGCGCCCGGCGCCCGCCGAGCCCGCCCGCGCCCCGCGCGCCCCACGGGCGCCCCGCGCCGCCGTGCGCGGCCTGCCCCGCCGGCCCCGGCGCTCACCTCGGCCCGGCCGCCCGGCCCCGCGCCGCCGCCCTGCGCCCGGCGTCAGCCCGGCTGCCCGCCCGCCCCGCGTCCCGGGGGAGGAGCGGCGCGCGGGGGGCGCGCGGGGGCGCGGGGGGCGCACGGGGTCCCGGCGCCCGCCCCTCGGCCCCGCGCGGAGGGGGCCGAGCCGGGGCCGCCGCCCCCCGCGCGCCGCTCCCACCCCCGCCCGGGCGCCGAGGGCCGCGCGCGGGGCGGGGCGGGGCGCCCCCGGCCGCCCCCTCCCCGGACCTACCGGCGGCGGCGGCGGCGGCGGGAGCGGCGGCCGCGCTCCGGAAGCCGTGCCCGGTGGCTGGGCATCATGGGAATGGCACGGCCGAGTTCCGGGGGAGGCGCGCGGCCCGGCCGGACCCCCGCCCGGCGAGCGCGCGCCCACCTGCCGGCCGCCGCCGCGGCCCGGGGACGCCCCGCCCCGCCGCGGCCCGGACGGGCCCCCGGAAATGCCCCGGGGGCTGCTGGTGGATCAATCGTTCTCGTGCAGCCTGACCCCCCCACCCACCCAGCCTTGCAGGGGCGGGGACCCCCGGGGGCTGTGGCCGCCCTGTCCCCGGGGCCGCGCTGAGTAAGCGCCGGGGGTCCGGGCGAACGCCCCTCCCCGCCCCGCAGAGCGGGGAGCGCGGGCGGGCCGCGCGGGGCGGGCGCGGGCCGGCGTGCGGATGGCTGCTCCGTGCGGGACGCAGTTACTGCGGCTGTGAGCTGCCGGGCGGCTGGGAGCTCCCGCGTGTCCGGCGTCCCGCGTGTGCCCGGCCCCGTGCTGGCTGCGTCCTCCTCGGGGCCAGTAAAGGTGACGTTCCTCGCTGTGAGTGCACAGTCTCCCAGCCCTGGAAGCCGGGTCCCTCTCTCTGCCTTCCACCCTGCCCCCTGTCCCCAGGTCCCCTACGCTGGGTGCTGCAGGGTCAGCTGAGTGCTCCATCTCCACGAGTCTGGGCTTCCGGCCTCACCTCACAGTCAAGGTTACAGGCCTTGTGGCTGAGACCGGATGAAGAAGCCCCCAGAGGCACGGCGCTGGGAGGTGGGACTCCCAGGGTCCAACACAAACCTGGACCCCCGGAGCAGCCAGGCCCTGGGAGAGCTTCCCTCAGTCACCCCAGAGATGGTCCCTGGGTCGCTGGATCTGAAGGACAAAGAAGGGGCTGTGGGGGGGGGGAGGGGTCGGCGATCGGCCTCCCGTGCACACCTGTAGCCACCTCACCTGTCCTGGACATCTGGGAGGGAAGCACGTGGCGAACCGCCCTGGACTGCCAGGCAGTTTCCGGTCTCCCCACCGGAGGTGTGACTTGCAACGCCTTTCCGGTTTGGTTCTTCAAACAGTCTGGACCTCTTCGCCAAGGCCACGGTGCCGTAGGTGCTGCTCAGGGTGCCAGGCCGGTGGGGATCGGCCCCGACCGTGACCGTGGCAGATCCAGGGCAAGGCACAGACTCCGTCCCGTCCATCGGGCTGTCCCTGCTGGCCCTGCGGCCGTAACCCAGACGCCGCTGGGGGTGAGCTGGGGGCTCCTTTCCCAGCTCTGGAAAACGCTGGAGGTTTGTTAGACTCAAAACCCAGAGGCTTCTTCCTGTGGGGCACGAGAAGGGGTGTCTCTAGTCTGACCAGTCTGGGGAATTTGGGGGCCAAGTGTTAAGAAACCCATTAAAACATTGTTTTCATGCTTCGATGGATTGTTTTAATGGACAATATTTTCTCATTATAAGAGGAATCCTGCTTCATTATCAGAAGTTGGGGGAAATATGTCTCATTAGTCACCTAACAGCCCAGACACACGGACTAAATATTTTGGCATGTGTCTTCACAGTTTTTAAGGCGTGCGGTGGCGAGCGTGGCTGACGGGTATGTGCCTGGAAGTGGCCGAGTATTTCCTTGGGGGAGATTCCTCGAAGAGGCACTCCGGGGCCAGCGACGGATGCCTCCTGCCAGAATGCCCGCCGGACACGCGGGCACAGCGCCGTCCGCCCACGGGCCGGGCATCCGTCTCCTCTCTGGCGCTCTCTGGGGTGAAGCAGCCTTTTTTTTTTTTCCATCACTTTGGTTTTAATTTCTCTAACTGCTGGTGATGTTGAACCTCTTTTCATTTTACTGTTGGCCGTTTGGAAAATTGCCTGTGTGTGTCCCTCGTGTGTGTGTGTGTGTGTGTGTGTGTGTGTGTGTGTGTGTGTGTTTCATTTTTCTTTTGGGCCATGTGTCTTTTTCTCATCCTAGAGCTTCTCCTGTCAAGGATTTTAGCCCATCTCTGCCGCATACCTGTGTGGATCACGTTTATTTTTCACAGTTTCTCATTTATCTCTTTACTGGGGTCTGACCGTTTTGTTTGCTCTCTTTGCAGGGGTCAAGTTTTAAATTTGTTCCGTAGCCACGTCTCTTTGAGTTTTTTTTTTTATGGTTTCTGGCTTTGGGGTAAGGCCCGGAGTGGCTTTCACCGTTCTGAGATTTCGTAAGCGTTCCCCGATTTAATGGCTAAATTTCAAAATAAGAGAAGGATTTAAGGATGGAGGGGCCGAAGCCAGAGAACCCTTTATCCGTATCTGTTTTCCCTTAAGGAGTTCACAATGCTGTCATAATTCAAGACACTCAGATGACGGAAGACACTGTTTCCCCCACTGGAGATAGTGTGACAGACAGTCCCTGGTGGCGGGGGGGGGGGGGTGTAAGCCGATGTCCTCAGCCATGCTGTGGCATATAGGATGCTGGCCCATATTTTGAGGAGTGGACCCTGAGTCCTGCTCTCGGTGTATCCAGGTGGGTCTCTTCTTTGCTTATCAAAGCAAAACACCGAGAATGCCCAGCAGGAGGGGGTCTCTGAAAAGGATGGTACATCCACGCACCGCTGAGCCTCTGATGGAGAGAAGGAGGCGGGCCTGGGCCCAGGTAAAGCCTCATCCAGGTGTGCTCTCAGGAGCGGGCAGGGGGTGGCAGGTGACCTGCTGCCTGGCCAGTGGAGGTACAGACTCACATTGTCCCTCCTGCATCTGAGAGCAGCCTTCAGTGGGATTCCAGTGGGGAGTGGCTGAGCGTGGGGCGTGGGGGTTGGCAAGGGGATGCTTTATTGTTCCTTTTAAACTATTTTCCGTTTTTTAACATCGAGCATTGTTTTCATCTATAAAAAAGTTAACTCTCAGGAAGCATTTCCGGGACCCTGTGGATGTTAACGTATGCAAATGAAGTCATTTGCATATCCCACCCAGAGCCACCACCACTGACTTGATGCAATCTTTGGAAATAACAAGTGTGACAATCTTTTACCTGGGAAGCGACTTCTGCCAGCTTTATTCGGTTTTATCTCTTGAGTGCCAGGTCCTTCGGGCCTTGGGACAGGAGCCCACCTCGGGTCAGTCCCCCCACGGAGGGTACGCGTGTGCGGGGTTAGCGGGTGACACCCTTGGGATGCAGGACCGGGCAGGGGGACTCGGCTGTGACGTGGATATGACAGAGGCCCTGGCCGAGATGGCCGCTCTGTGGTCCCAGTTGAGGGAGGTGGCTAGGACTTGACGACCCCTGCACAGAGGTCACTGGACGGGGCCGCCCATGGGGGGCGGTGGCCTCGGCACAGGAGTCTCCTTCGGGCTGAGCCGTGGCCGGCACAGGCTGCCCGTCCGCCACCGCCGCCCGGAAGGGGGTCGGGCAGCTGGCCCGGGCCCACCACCGACATCCGGGACTGTGTTTATTCCTTTGGAAGCATCGACTTGAATCTGGTGCCTCAGAAACTCTGCCAGCAGCTCTGCCGCCATGTTTCAGGCAAAGCTCAAGTTAACTTGTTAAATCTTTCTCAGGCGTTTTATTTCGGCTCCGTTCAGCGGAAGAGGCTGCTGAAAACGTGCGAAGAAAATATAAGATGATAAGGCTTAGATAGACAGACCCCGCCCCTCCGCCAGAGGCACTGACCGGGGGACAGGGACCCTGGGCTTCAGGGACAGGCCAGCATCCTGCTGCAGATCTAGACGCTTGTCCTCAGCACGTGCTATGTCGTCTCAGTTTTCTTACCCCTCGGGGTCGGGAATTGAAGACCTCGGGTGGACAGCATGACATGGAACCTGGGACCGCAATCTGGGGGACAGATGAAGGAGTCAAACCTGACAAGGTCCCCACCTGCTGGAAACGGGATAGCGTGAGCTTTGGGAAGCGTGGTGGCAGTGGCTGCGTGTAAAAGTGTGAGCCCACTGAGATCGGCCACCTGGAGGACAGCGGGTCAGCTCTCGGGGGACAGGCAGGTGAAGGGGAAGAAGAGGTGGCACTTTCTTGCCTGTCCCTTGTGACCCGTGCCAGCGAACAAATGAAGCAGGAATGCTGGCACATGGCCATCTGCAGCTCCTGCGGCCAAGCAGACCTTCGTGCCCTGATGGGGTACGGCAGCCCTGGGGGTTGGCCCAGGGGACAGGGGCCAAGTGACGGGGGCACCCGGCCTGGCTGCCACCTCGTGGAGCCCTGGGTGGGGCGGGCAAGCCAGCACCCCACAGATAGCAGGGAACGGGCAGGGGCGGCGGACAGACCCAGCGTAAGGAAAAGAAGGGATGTTGAAGGACCTGGTGTGTGTCACCATCGTCACTGTCCCCTCCCCCTGCCAGGACCCCAGGGGTCCCCTCAATCTTCCCCAGGGGCTCCCGGCGGAGAGAGCCCTTGAGAGCGAGACCCCCAGATGGTGGACTTCCTCGCCCACTGTCCCCCGCTCGTGGTCCAGCCACTTCCCCGCTGCGGTGGCCGTGGCTCCAGGCGGGCAGGTCTGGGCTCCACTCTCTGAACCCCGGTGTCCAGGTTTCGGGGTGGCGTTTGGCCCCACAGCCGGAGCAGAGAGACGGGCCCGGGAATGGTGGCCGGTTTGGTGTGTGTGACTCTTTCTTGTTCCGAGGTGGGTTGCTGGCCTCCTGGCCTGTCCGAGGGGGAGCGGGGACCAGGGCGGGGGGCCGCCTCCGTGACCCCCGCCACTTCCGTCTGCGTGCCACGCCCTCCCTCCCACCTCCCTTGGGCTGCTGTGCTCTACCTGGCTGGCTTTTTAGGCACTGATGGGCTCGGGCCACCGGCCCCTGCCTGCCTGTCCCAGACTGCCATGCGGGAGTGACTAGATGGCAGGCAGCCCGCCTGTTTCCAGGGGCCCTTAGCACGGGCCGTCTGGGGTCCCTCTTACAAGGGGAGGGTTGGGTCCTGCCCCGATGCCACCATCCACTGGGCCGTGACTTAAATCCACAGCTCGCTTACTCAGCTGGGAAGGAGCCGGGTCCCTCCCAAAGCAGGATGAGGAGGAAGTGAGGGGTCGGACACAAAAAGGGGGGTGTTTCTCTTCCCGGGACAGTCTCACCCTGGGCCTGGTGCCCGGCCTGAGGCCCGGGGCCGCCAGCCAGCAGGCAGCCCTCTGCCAGTCCACGCCAGCCTCGCTCCCCAGGGTGCGGTGGCCGCCGGGCCACCAACGAGCGCTGGCCTTTATCCGAGCAGGTGACCGCTCAGGCACAGCCTGCCCGTCTTAGTCCCGGCTGTGGGTGCTGCAGTCTGTCCGCAGAGTTCCCGCATCCCGGCCAGTCTGTGCTCTGGGGCCGGCCAGGCTGGTGAGGGTCCGTTCTTTAAGCAGCACCCCCAAGCTGACTTCAAGGGTCACAGGATGACACAGGGGGTACGCTCAGCAGGAGGCCTCTCCCTGCCCTCCCCTGGGGGGCCGGAGTCAGAACCTGCCACTGCAGTGAGCAGGCCGGGGGGCAGGGCGCTCGAGCCCAGAGGGGACCGTCCCACCTCCTGGGTCACCTGGGGAGAGCATGGCCGAGCCAGCAGCCACCTGACAGGAGTGTGGGCGGGGCTCGGACGCGGGAGGTGGTGGCTGCAGGGTGCGGGCTGCTCTTTGGGGTGATGAAACCCTCAGCTCGGCAGTGGGCTGTGGTAGTGGAGGCACCTGGAAGCCATTGAATTGTACCCTTTAAATGGGTGAGTTTGGTGGCCTTTGAATTCTGTCACAATAAAGCTGTCAAAAAAAGTGGACAAAGAAGCCAAGCCCCAGGGTGCCCTGGGCCCTGGGCCTCAGGAAGGGCTGGGTGAGACGATGGGCATGGGCCTCTCCTGGCCGCGGGTGACGTGCCGCTGAGCAGGGGCGGGCCGGGCAGGGAGAACGAGGTGGTGCCAGGCTCTGGCGAGGAGCAGAGGGGGAGGTGTGCGCGTGGACGGGGCCGTGTCCCCACAGAGCAGGATGACCCGGGGCCAGCCCAAGCTGCTCCCTGGGGAAAGCCCGCCCTGGGTGACTCATCCAGCTCCTGTTCAAGCCGACACCCACACTTGCCTCGTCCCTCAGCACCCCAACCCCCTCCCCGCCACCCTGAGTTCCCCGAGATTATTTTTCATATTTGCAAAAAGGAAACCACCTCCCGGACAAGTGTGACTGTGTCCCCTGGAGGGAGGGCCGGATACGATGTAACCTCTGGAATGCTAAAATATTTTTGTACTGCGTACCCCAACTTACAAAAGTAGCAGGGGCTTCGGGGGGAAGGTTTGGGAGATACAAATCTGTAAGCAGGAGGCTTAGAAGCACGCTGGTGGGCAGCCCTTCCCCGTCCACTTAGGTCTCTGGTGGCCTGGACCCTCTGCGGTGAGACCAACACCAGAAGCAGGGAGAAAGCGACCCCGGACAGAGCCGGGTCACGGGGACCCAGTGCAAGGGCTCCCCGCCAGCACTGCTGGGCTCAGGTCGTGGCCATGCTGTGCAGCGGCCGAGGAGCTGTGAGCAACTGCTTCCCGCAAGTGAGGCCACAGCGGTCCTACCCCCCCACCCCAGGCGAGTGATGGCCATGTGAAGGATGACGCAGAGTGAGCCTTCAGTCAGCGCCCCATTCGCCCTCCGCCTTTTAAAATCTAAGTGGCCCTCGCTGTCCCCATCATCCTAAGGCACCTTGGCAGTGAGTCCCGGGCACCCTGCCAGGGACGTGTGTCCCCTGCCTCTTCCGACTCTGAACCGATGGCCGGGGGACCCGTGCCCACAGAGCGACAGCCTCCTCTTCTTGCAGCCCCCACATGAGGCACAACCCAGTGTTTTCTGGGGGGGTGGGGAAGCGAGACCCCACATCTCCAGCCCCTGGGTGCGGGTGCTGAGCTCGGGCCCCTACGAGCCACCCGCCTCTGAGCTGCTTCCTGTCTGTTCCCCGGCCTCACCTGCATGTTCAGCCTGCCGCTTACACTCACCTGGTTTTCCCGAAAATGGAGTTTCAAAAACCCTTATTGTCTTCACGGGATCTCTAGGTGATGAAGCACCCTCAGATATACACAGCCAC
Organism: Macroglossus sobrinus; assembly: GCA_004027375.1. NCBI lineage: Eukaryota > Metazoa > Chordata > Mammalia > Chiroptera > Pteropodidae > Macroglossus > Macroglossus sobrinus. Next base: position 24,750 of record PVKZ01005269.1, read on the forward strand.
CTTCATCACGGGAGACCCAAATACTCGCTTTTCGAGTAAGTAGGACCTTTTAAAAAAAGACAAGGGCCTCCTTTGTGAGGGTCTGTGCAGGTTTATTTATTTATTTTTTTTTCAGCTAAAGACAGCAATCATTTTTTCCTGAAAGGAAATTTCAGTGTTAGGAATATCTATTATATAACATTTTAGCTTTAAAAAAAGGTACACATTATTTACAAAAAAAAAAAAGTACAGATGAGGGAGATGGATTCGGGTCAAATCGTTTAAGGGAACCCAGGAGAAGGAATGAAGAAGACAAGTGTCCCTAGATTTTATCTTCGGGAAAAGGCACAGCCGCTTCTCATTTCCGGGGTCTCAGGACTGTGCTTGTTCGTATAAAAACCCTGAGAGGAAGCCGTGTTTCCTTCCTCTTGCTTCGAGGGGGACAGTGCGTGCCAAGGGCCTTCGCTCCTGTCACGGGATCTGCGTTCCCAGCTCTGGACGCTCCCTGGGCTGTGGGCCGCCGGATACAGCAGACGCCACCGGGCGTGGGGCTGAGGGCCGGGTGCCAGCCCCTTGGGGACGAGCAGAAATGAGCAGAACAAAGGGCCCAAAGGGGCCGCCATCGTCAGGACCGCGGGGCCCGGCCCGGGCCGGGTGTGTGTGCACCCGGCGTCCTGTGCGCCTGCTTTGATGTTGACGGCCGAGGGGAGAAGCACGTGGAAATGAACCAGGAATGACAAGGCTTCGTCAAAAATGAAACTCCTGGGGACGTCCAGCGATCGCGGGGAGGTGAGGGTGTGGGCACGGTGCAGGAGGACGCCTGTCAGATCGCAGGAAGCATCCCGTGACGGTGTCCCCGTGATGGGGCTGTCCCCGCGGGGACATGGGCTCTGCCGGATGATCCGCAAAGCCCCACGGCATGGACGGGAGAACGCCGGGCTCAAAAGTGCTCTGAAATCCGGAGAACCGTTCCCTCCAAACCGGTGGTTCCCGACCGGAGGTGACACAGCCTCCCAGGGGGCGCGAGGCTGTGTCTGGGGTCACTACTGGTTGTGACATCTGGGCGGGGGTGGGGGGGAGGCCGGTGCCGTGTCAGAGGCGCCGTGACGGGCAAATCTGTTGGACGTGACGCCTTCGGGAAGAGGGACGTGGTCTGGGCGGTGGTGGCAGGTCGCACGCGAGGCCCGCTTCCCTGTCACCAGGGGACGGGCTCCCGCAGCACACCCCTGCAGCGCCTGGGACCCCAACGCACGTTATGGCTGCTCAGTCTTGTGGAGTGAGGGCGAGGGGAGAATGGATTGGCTTAAACGGTCCAGCGTGGGATAGGTCCCCTGGAGGGATGCCGGCGTCCGGTGTCACTGCTTGGGAAGGAGCAGGAGCTGGCGGGGCGGGAGGAAGGCTGAGGGGCCGTTGTCTCCTCCAAAGTGCAGAGGGGAGGGGTCCGTGGGTTTAGCCAGAGCCCCTGGGAAAGCCTGGAGATCAGCCTTAGGGGCCTGGGGCGGGATGCCAACCCCTCAGGGAGCCTCCCTGAGACGAGCGGGTGCAGGAGAGAGACACACACTCCCCAGCCCCACCTGCTCCCAAGACACTTCCCGTCTCGAAGCTGTAGTTACACATGCTCTTTGGAGCCGTGATTTTTCTATTTCAGTGCAAATATTTCTGTTCGCGTCTTTTAAAAAGGTCTGCCTCTCGCCCCCGCGGAAGTGTCAGGAAGTGGTAGTGGCCTAGGGCTGTAGCACCTCACAGGGCCGGCTGGGAGCCAGCAGGGAGGGGACAGGCTGGGGATGGCCAAGACCATGGTGTGGGGAGGGCGCAAAACCCAGCGTGTGTGCCTACGCATGTGTGCAGGTGGGCACATGTGTGCTTGTGTGTATGCACAGGCGCACTGTGCACGCTGCTTATAAAGAAGTAGAAATTACGACCAAAAGTTCCACTAGATAGAGTGCTTCCTGTGTGTGCGTGCACGTGTGCTTCCTGTGTGCGTGTGCATGCACGTGTGTGCTTCCTGTGCGTGCACGAGTGTGCACGCACGTGTGCTTCCTGTGTGCATGTGCATGCACCTGTGTGCTTCCTGTGTGTACACGAGTGTGCATGCACGTGTGCTTCCAGTGTGCATGTGCATGCACACGTGTGCTTCCTGTGTGTGCACAAGTGTGCACGCACGTGTGCTTCCTGTGTGCATGTGCATGCACGTGTGTGCTTCCTGTGTGTACACGAGTGTGCATGCACATGTGCTTCCTGTGTGCGCGCACGTGTGCTTCCTGTGTACATGTGCATGCACGTGTGCTTCCTGTGTGCGTGTGCATGCACGTGTGTGTTTCCTGTGTGTGCATGAGTGTGCACACACGTGTGCTTCCTGTGTGCGCGTGCATGCATGTGTGTGTTTCCTGTGTGTGCACGAGTGTGCATGCACGTGTGCTTCCCTGTGTGCATGTCTGTGTGCGCATGCTTCATGCGTGTGCACATTCTGTGTTCATCACATGTGTGTATGCTCCTTGTGTGTGCATGTGGGTGCTTCCTATATGTACATGTGCCTGCAGACATGCACACGTGTGCTTCCTGTGCATCTATGCACACACACGTGTGCACACACAAGCATGCATGCATCTTGTGTGCACATGGGCATGCGCGTGTGAGGGGCACGCATCTGCATGTGTGACACGTACTGCGTGGAGGAGCATCTATCCAGATCGTTGACGTGGGACGATGTCAACCTGAAACCCTGTGGCTACGTCGTCCCTTCCCCGGGCCACGGGGAGAAGGGCCATGTATAGGTGCTGGGGAGAGACTGACAGAGAAGGGGAGAGAGGCAGGAGTGCCCGCCGACCTCTCCGTGGTGTCCGGGGCTGCCACCCCACCATGCCTCCTCACCGCCCGTTCCCGCCCCCTTGCAGGGGTCCAACGGTGGGGCTTCCGGGAAGGCTTTGTGCTTCCTGCTAGAACCGCTGTTCACCAGGCGTACACGGGCCAGCTCAGGCGTCTGCAAAACGGGAAATTTTAGACAGAAAATGACACCCATTTCAAGTCGTCCCAGTTGGAGGCAGTGGGACATCTCCCCGGATGACTGTCGTCTGCTCTGGCTCCACCTTAGTGTTAAGATGGGACAGCCAGGCTGTTATTATGCTCGTGGAGCCTGGCGGGCCGTGGGCTGGCTTTGCCTCTGTCCTGCTGTGCTGGAGGTGACCCGAGGCTGGGCCATCGCACTGTGGGTGAGGACAGCTGGGCTTGGCCACAGCTGTTGATCAGAGCACCTGCTCGTGGCCTCTCCGCCAGGTGTGGGCAGAGCTGCCTGGTGTACGCTGACCCAGCTCCAGGCCTGTGGCTCCCCTGCCACCATCCTGTGTCGGAGGAAGCTGTCACAGCCCACCCACCTTCCAGGAGAGGGACGGAGACCCTGCCTCTCCGTGGGAAGAGGGTCACCCCCTTGGGGCATGTTTTGTAGCTGCCACACCCGAGTCCCTAAGATCACTCTCTTTAAGGCTGGAACACATTTGTGTGAACATTTTAAACAAAGAAACACACTCGCGTTCTTGTGTCTGAGCACAGCGAGGACCAGCTCTGGAGCATCGGGAATGGATGCTGAGATCCAGAGTCCCCCAGAAAATCTGCAGCTCCCCAGATCCGGACACAGCACCCCCTCACCCCCCGCCCAGGCTTCAGAGCTGGGTCCCCCGCTGAGCGTGGCAGTTCCCACAAAGGTGAAAGCAATTTTAAAAATAAAGTGAAGCGACACTCACCAAACGTCAGGCTGTTTTGCAGTGCTGGGCACCTGCCTGCTCTGTCACGTCCCCGAAGGCTTTGTCACCACACGTGGAAACCCCGTGCCAGCCCTGGAGCCGCCCATCGGGGCTCTGTCTCTCTGGGTTTGCTTGTCCCGGACGGCTCACGCGAAAAGAACCGCCCGCCATGTGACCTCCTGTGTCCGGCTTCGTCCCCTCAGCATTCTGAGCTCTGTCCCTGTGCCAGGTGTTGGAACTCCAGCTGGTCAGTCGATGGACACTTGTGTTATGTCCACATATTGGTGGTTGTGAATGGTGCTGCTCTGAGCATCACGCCGAAGTTTTTGTGTGAATATCTGTTTTCAATTATTTTTGGAAAGCGCTCAAAAAAAAAAAAAAAGAAAAAGAAAATAGAAGAGGGCCACCATGCCACCCTCACGGGGACAGAAAGCCGATGGTCACGCAAGGAACAGCCACAAAGCAGGGGCGGCCCCAGGCCACACTTCTGTGGGGAAGGGAGCTTGGGACTTCTCGCAAAAGCCCCCAAGCAGGCAGTCCGCTGGGCTGGAGGTGCCCAGGGAGAGGTCCGTCTCCATGTGGCCTGGTCCTGTGGGGACAAAGGCTGCCGGTCTGTGTGATATAGGCCATCCCTGTTTGTCACTGGGTGACCACAGGCCGCTTGGCGGGGAGGCTTGGAAAGTAAGCGACCGTCAGCTCAGAGCCACTGGTCGGGATACTCATGAGGCCAGAAGGGGCCGTTAGCCCTCGATCCAGAGGACGCTGGGGGCTGCGAGGTGGCTGCACTGGTGGCCCCGCAGCCTGGCTGCTGAAGAGGGGCCGGGGAGCCTGGTCTGGGTGGTGGGGATGCCAGGGATGTGCCGGCAGGCGGAGCGTGCGGTGGCTGTGCCCATGCTGGAGCCCCATCTCTGGCAAAGGGCGGGAGCGTTCCAGGCCAGCCCTGGGGGCCACCTGCGGTCCCCCTCAGGCCCAAAGAGAGCCGAGGAGGGACGGGAGGGGGCGGAGCTTTGTCTGCTTCTCGGATGTCACGGTGTCAGACCGAGCTCTGTCCCCACGACGACGTTCGGGACTTGAAGCCCTACCCACCCATGGGCCTGTGGTACGTGGAGGTGACTGGAGCTGGATGAGGCCCCAAGGGTGGGCTTGCTTCCCCAGCACGCCCCAGGGAGAGGACCCCTGAGGACACAGCGAGGAGGGGCGTCCCCATGCGGGGGGAGGGGCCTCGCCAGACTCCCACCGGGCCGGCCCCTTCGTCCGGGACTTCTGCAAGACAGCCTTTGTGTCAGCCCCGTCTGTGGCGTCTTGTTGTGACAGCGAGCAGGTCAACACGGCCCCTCCTTCCAGGAAGAACCTCTGGCAGCCCGGAGAGCCTTGGCTGACTTGGGTGGGTTCCCTGGGAGCCAAGAGGGACCCCAGCTCACCCCCAGGGTGAGAGGGAGGCCAGCGTCCGAGTCTGCATTTAGCATTTGATGTTTTGCTCATCATGGATATTTTTGCATTCATTTCGATTTAAAAATTATGTGAAAATTAAAAAAAGAAACTTTAAATCACCCTGTGCTCAGGGCCAGAGCCTCGCTCAGAGCCGGGTGACGATGGCCCTGTCCCCTCCCGCAGAGATGCGGGCTCTGGGTGTGGGGTGATGGGGTTCCTGCTGAAGAGCTTGGGCGCAGGGAGCAGAGTGTCCAGCAGGGGGCAGTCACGCCCTGCCTCAGGGTAGCGCCAAGGGCGAGGATCCTTGTCCCTTAAATGCTTGAGAATCCGGCCCGGAAGCGCCCCTCCCCCGCCATTCCGGGCCCTGGCCGTGGGGTGGGTGTCTCTGAAGTGCTCCGGCCGCTCCCTTAGCCTGGGTGTCCCTGGGGGGAGCAGGGAGGTCCCGCCCTCTCTGCTCTGCAGGGCTGATGGCGGAGGCTGGGTGTTCTGTGCCTTGGGGGGCTGAGAGGGCTTGGAGGGGTGTCGGCACCCGTGTCCCCGTGGGCATCCTGCCTCCCGCGTGGACCCCTTCCCAGGTAAGCTCCACTTGGGGCCCTGGGGGAGGAGGGTCTGCTTTCTGTCCCCTGTCCCCTGGTCCCCTGGTGATCAGACAGACACAGACCTCAGAACCGCTCCCTGACCTCTGACCCCCTGGCCAGGATGGAGCTCGTTGTCCCTGGGGAAGGCTTAGGGCCCTGCGTGGCCGTGCCATGGCGTGGACAGGGCCCGCCAGGAGGGCCTCCGGCTGGTGGCGGGCCGGGGAGGGACAGCCACTGTGGGGACCTTGTGCGTGGGACCTCAGGCCTCCCAGGCTGAGGCTTTCCTGGACCAGTGTGCCACGCCCGGGCTGGGCCAGAGCCGGAGGGCGGGCCAGCCGCGTGCCCGCACGCCACCGGCTGTCCCCTGGCGGGGGCCACGGTCAGTACCGGAGGTGGCTGGCATCCGCCGGTGAGTGACAAAGCCGTGTGCTGAGCCAGCGGGGGCGGACGGCGTGCAGTGCGGGTGGTCTGGGCGGTGGGAGCGGGGGGCACGCTTCGCTCTGGGGTTTGGGGCTACAGGTGCTCACCGCATCATTAATTCACATGAACGAGTGCGTGGGCGAGTCCGTTGGCACAGGGAGGAGGCCGTGCGTGGCCCACGGGGGTAGTCGTGGGCACACGCCTGTGTGTCCTCTGCTTCTGTGCCCGAGTCCAGACGTGGCAGACAGACACAGCGCCACCCCCAACCCTTCAGAGTCATGTGACGCAGACAGCGTTCTGCTGCCCACGCCAGCCAGGGCCCCGGGCGTCATAGGAGTAGCCGGCGCCCGAGGCCACACGGTGACCTGGGGGCGGCACCGGCCCGATGCTGGCTTCGGCCTGCGGTCCGCTCCCGGGGCCCGGTTACGGACGGAAACGGCTTCAGGGTGGAGATGCTGTGGGCGAAGAGTTTAGAATAGTTTTGTTGGGGTTTCTGAGGTCTGGTCTGTCTCAGGGGGAAAGGGAAGTGGGGGGCTCTGCTCTGGGGAGTCTCGTCGTCACGGGGTCCCCTGTGGCCTCCGCTCCCGGGGCCAGCTCGCGGGAACAGCCCCATTGCTGGTGTTCTGGAGGCTGGTTGTGGCCGGCTGTGGACGTGGGCACGAGCTGCTTTGTTGGTGTGACGGTTTCTGGTCCTACACGGCTGCAGAGAAGGTTCCGGAAACAGAGACGCCCCACGCGGCCCTCCCTTATACCGAGTGGGGGACAGGTAGAGGGGGACAGGAACGTCACGGGGCAGTGCAGGGTCCACCTGTCACATGCTCTGACTTGCTCTGAGATGTGTTTTGGTGGAGTTTGTCACGTGTGCCACTCAGGACACCCGTTCCCAGGGACGCTGGCCCGCAGGCCTGGCCTGGGAAAGGGACACCAGTTCCCAGGGACGCCCACGCGGGAGGCGGGTTTGGGAAGCACTGATGGAGGTGGAGACGCCACACCCCGCCCGCCAGCCCCGACAGCCAGCAAGCCTCTCCACCCCCCCGCGAGCTGCCGTGGGCGCTGGGTGTGGACATTCTCAGGTTTACCTGACCCAAGGGTCACTTCCGGGAAGATGCCAGAAGGAAGCCCCTGTGGTGACTCTGCCCGCCCGTGGTGTCCCTGCCCTCTCTCCGTCTCCAGGGAACGGCTGTCATTCGGGATGGGACCCCGCCCTGCCTGGCCGGTGAGCTGGCCTCACCCGGGGGAAGCGGACAGAGCTGCTGGCTGCGTGTGCCCAGGGGACCAGGGTGGGCGGCCCACCCTAAAAAACAGCGAATGTTCTCAGAGGGGTCTTGGCGTGCTTCCTGCCAGGCGCTGTCCCCTGTTCTGTCCCCTTGGCCACCGCGTTCCTCCACCAGGTTTGGAGAACTTACCAGAAGTCACAGCTCCTGCCTCAGGGCCTGCGGTGGCCGGCACCGCAGGCTCAGGCAAGCGAAGCCTGTCCGAGGTCCTGTGGACAGTCACGGGTAGAAGGGGATCCATGTCACCCGACTCTGAAACCCACGCTCTCCCGCCTGCTGCCCCAGGAAGCTGTTGGTGACACAGTCCTAGCCCTGGAGGGGAGAAGGCTACCAGGGCCCTATTTGGGTCACCTGCTCCCCAGTGTGTGGGGACACGGCCGTGCTCCGGGGGGAGCCGCCGGCCTGGGGGGCCCAGACACCACTGTGCCTTGGACTTCGTGGTGGCCCCTTCCCCAGGCAGGGTCCTCCCCGGACCCCCCGAGTCCTCTCCCTAACTCACCCATCTCCCGTGCCCACCCTCTGCTCAGAGCCCATAGCTCCCAGACCCGGGCCCTCCCAGAGTGGCCACTGCTGACCCCTCCCCACTCGCTCCTGTGACCCTGGCCACTTCTCCTGCTCTGTCCCCAGCCCCTGCAGCCTATCCGGCCTGGCCCGTCCCTGCCCCGCCCTGCAGGCTCTGATGGGAGGCGTCCCTTCTTGGGGCTCCCATAAGGCCTCGTGCACATCTCTCTGCTGGGGTGACCACTACTCAGGTCACACATCTGTGTCCCCCAGACCAGTCGCCCTGAGGGCAAGGCCCCTGAGCCTGGTTCCAGGAGTGGCCCTTGGCACACAGTCGGTACCAGGGAGATGTGGCCGGGACATGTGAATATGCAGACGATGACCCTGGGCCCTGAAATGTGACAGTGACCCCGGGCCCCCGAACGTGACAGTGACCCCGGGTCCCGGAGCGTAACAGTGACCCCGGGTCCCGGAGCGTGACACCCCGGCAGCTTGTACTCGGGACCCTGGAGGTGTCCTCCAGTTTGGCTCCCAGCATTTCGTCCCCTGGAGGCGATCCCGCCCCTGACTGCAGGAGCTCACCTCAGGCTGCTCACCCCCGTGGCACCCCTTACAGACCCCCATCTGCCCACCCGGCCTCCGGAGTCTGCTCCCCACACTGGGTCCCCAGGATGGGCAGTGATGGCCAGCCCTCGACTGTCCACAAGAGGGCGCCTGGAGCCCGTCCACTGCTGGCTGGGAGGCCTGAGGGATGGGGAGGAGGGCACTGGGTGGGCATGGGGCGAGGATGGATGGATACCTGTGTGTACACACAGCACAAGCAGGTGTGTGCAGGCGTGTGCTGGTCCACGCCAACACCAGGGCCTGGGTGGGGTTGGGGTCACCTGGGCCTGGAGAGCAGTGGGCCAGGGTGGCCAGGCGGTCGGGGGTGTGAGCAGAGTCCCTGAGTGACAGGGCAGGAGAGGCAGCCCCGGGAGGGAGGCCCAGCTTGGTGTCCCCTCCGTGTGGCTTCAGGCAGGGCCCCCGCCTCCCTGGGCCTGAGTCCCCAGGTGCCACCTCTGCCCAGCAGAGGGAGCGACTGACCCACGGGAAGGACGGGGTGCTTGGGCCCCAGGGCGCCTGTGTCTGTGTCTGGGGCTCATCTGGGAAGCCATGTCCTCCCCCCGGGTCCTGCTGAGCCCCTCAACCATCTGCTTTGTGAGAAGGGGCCGGGGGCCGGGTGAGGTGGGAGCAGGGTCCAGGTGCAGGAGGCCAGGAAGGCGCAGGTGGTCCAGGCCAGGGGGGTGCGGTGGGGTGGGGCGGGTGCTGGGAGGGGACAGGAAGTGGGCGTCTGTCCGCAGTGGAGTCCAGAGCCTCTAGGGACAGAGAAAACCCCGCGTGACATCCGGAGGTGGCCGCCCCTCCCCGTGAGAGAGGGCCGGGGTTGGGCCGGGACAGGTGGCCGTAAGGGCGTGAGAGGGAGCAAGGTCAGGTGAGGTGGACGGCGGGTCCTCCCGTGGGAGGTGGAGGCCGGACAGAGACGGGAGCTGGCACAGGGAGAGGGCGCAGCACGGTGGGCTGGTGTCACAGCCTCGGGGCACCTCGGCCCTGCCGAGCAGCAGGAGGCCAACGAGGGCTCCTGGCTGGGCCGAGGCGTGAGGGCTGGTGGACTGTGGTCAAGCGGACGCGCTTGGTGGGGGGCACCCTCTTCTCCAAAGGAGGGGTGCAGCCACCGGTTCTCGCCCTTCATCACCAGCCCCGGCCCAGGCCAACGGCATCCCTGCCCCGGCCTCTCCAGTCCCTGGACCTCCCCTTAACGGTGGGTTACCTCCTCGGGCGGCTTCCTGGCCCCACAAGGAGCTTTAGATCTGGCCCATCCGCTTTGCCAGCACTGCAGTCCTGCCCTGTGGCCTCCGTGTCATTACAGAGCTGTGTGTCCACTTCCTGTGTCACCTGTCCCCGAGGCAGCCCATGAGGGTGGGGACCACCTGCTCCGGCCAAGCCTCGCTCCAGGCCCCGGACTTGGCTTGTATCAGGCACACAGAAGGATCTGCTGAATGAATGAGTGAATGAACGAATGAACGAATGAATGAATGAATACAAGAAAATGCTGCTGCTGCGTCTGCTGGTGAGGTGTGCCACTCGGAACCTCGGCATCTTCTAAATACCGACGAGAATGGCGTTTGCTGTGAACCCGTGAAACAGGGGAAGGCTCGGTGCAGCGCTGGGCACACAGCTATCAACGCGTGGCCTGTCGTTACCACCGCGGCCACCGCTAGACCACCATGGAGGGCTGACCGTGAGCCAGGGACCCACGGGGCTGTCACCTCTGCCAGGCACCGTGAGTAACAGGGAGTAGCGTCATCCGAAGGCCCGGGGCATCGTGGCCGCCGACAGGGTGTGTGGGTGAAGCCCCCGGGCCGCGCCGAGGGCACGGGCCTGGGGCCGGCCGCGGCCCCAGTGGAGCGCCTGCTGCTCTGTGCCCAGCCGGGTGTGCTCGGCTCCCCGCGGAGCGGCTTGGCACGGGGCACGCTGGGAGGAGACAGCGCCTTGCCTCCCCGCCGGGCTGGACGCCTCCTGAATGGAAGACGAATGCATTTTAATCTGTTCCAACTTGACACAAAATCCCCAACCCTCCTCGGGAAATTAGGTCACCGAGCATAGAAATCCTTAGCTGGCACAAACACGCAGTCCTTTCCCATCCGATGCCCCGTATTCTTTGATCACACCAAAGGTTCCGATGGGGCTGTCCCTCTGGACGCCTGGTCTCGTGCTCGGAAGGTTCCAGAAATGGCCGGGCCCTGGGGAGTTAGTTACAGGGCAGCTCCCCAGCAGAGTCCTTCATCCCTGGAGCAGACCTAGGCCTGGGGGTTGGGGGTGGGGTTCAGAGCAGGGAGGGGCTCGCCCAGGGCCACACCACACTCCAGAGCTGGGACAGCCACCAAAGCCCCCTGCATCTCAGTGTGCCAGGTGCTGACACCTCTCTGGGCTTGGCTCCCTCACCTGCGAATGGGGTGACTGTCCCTGCCTCTCAGGTGTTTGAGACTTAGGGGGTCCATGTGTCCCCGGGGCCCACAGTCTTCTGGGGATGGGCTCCTCGTGGCTGTAAGTCCCTGAGCCTTCCTCCTGCCAGGAGCATGTAGGTCCACCAGGTGGATTTTTGAGTCCCTCCGAGTCATCAGGGGATGGGAAGACCCCCACGATGGCTGTGAAGTTGGCGGGGGGGGGCCCTCAGCTTCTGTTTCTGATGACACCCCCTGCAGTCAGCACCTTCACGAAGACAGGGCTGCTGGGGCTCCAGCGACATGCATACGGGCTTCGTTCCTCCCCGCCCTGGCTCGGCCCGCAGTGGTCCTGCTGCCCGGGCTGCTGGCCTCCGGCCTCCTGCCTTGGCCCCAGGCCCCGCTTCTGTCCACGTCCTGCTCTTCTCCACTTACATGCTGAGCATGCGTTTGTCCATGCATCCACCCATCCCACCCGTCCACTGCCCATGTATCCGTCCACTCGCCATCCATCCATCATCCATCCATCCATCCATCCATCCACCCATTATCCATCCATTCATCCATCCATCCATCCGTCTGTCCATCTTTCCATCTACCCATTATCCATCCACCAACCATGCATCCACCATCATACATCCACCATCTGTCCATCCATGTGTCCATCCATCCATCCATCCCACCTGTCCACTGCCCATCTATCCTTCCACCTGCCATCCATCCATCCATCCATCCATCCATCCATCCATCCATCCATCACCCATCCATCCATCATCCATCCGCCCATCTGTCCGTCCATCTTTCCTTCTACCCATTATCCATCCACCAACCATGCATCCACCATCATACATCCACCATCTGTCCATCCATGTGTCCATCCATCCATCCATCCCCCATCCACCCATCTGTCCGTCCATCTTTTCATCTATTCATTATCCATACACCAACCATGTATCCACCATCATACATCCACCACCTGCCATCCACCATCCATCCACCATCTACCATCCATTCATCCGTCTGTCCGTCAGTCCATCCATCCATCCATCCATCCATCCATCCATCCATCCATCCATCCATCCATCTGTCCATGTGTCCCCTCATTCTATAAACTTTTTTTTTTCTGAGTAACTTGCACAGGCTAGTTTAAGGCCAGGAGTGGGAAAGAAGAGATACAAAGGGAAAAAAACCAGACCCCATTGCCACCCTCCCGGAGCCATCATCTGGTGGGGATGGAGGAGTCAGTGGCCACCTCCACCGATGCAGGATCGGCAGGGTGAGGGCAGCACAGGGGCGCAGGGAACCAGAAGGCCCATGCCTGCTGGAGGGGGAGGGGCGGGACAGTGACGAGCGAGGCTCCCTGGAGCAAGGACAGCTAGGCTGGCTCCAGAGGCCTGCCGTGGTATCCCCTGGTGCGGAGCCGAGGAGGTGGCACACAGAAATCTGTGTTGACTGCCCACACGGGGCGGTGCCACCAGCCTGCCCACGAGCCATCTGCCTTGTTCCTCGCTTCTCCCAGCGAGCGCGCCAGCGCCTGCGAGCTGCCTAGCTCCGGGCTCGGTTGCCAGCGGCACACGTGGGCCCTGGCGTCCTTCCCCGCAGAACGCCAGGGGTCTGCTGGCCAGGCGCAGGGCGGCTGGGCCTGGAGAGCCCACCAGGACCGGAGGAGGGACGCTCCTCCTGGAGACGCTGCTCTTTCCAGTTTACCGGGTGCTTCTGTATCCGGCGTTCAGTTTCGTTCTGTGGCTGTCCTGGGCAGTGGCGATGCAGTGGCCATCGCCGCCTTCTGGAAGTGGAAACTAATGGTCCTGGGAGTTGGTGACTTGTCACCAGGCACGGAACTCCCAGGAGCAGGGCTGAGCCTTCTCTTCCGTGGGACATATTACCCGTGTGGTCGGGAGGGAGGGTTTGCCCAGTGGAAAGTGGGGGCCGGGGGCTGGGCGTGGCTTGGGACTGGGGGCGTGGCTTTGGGTGGGAATGGGCGTGGCTTCAGGGCGTGGGGGCGTGGCTGGGCGCGGGGGCGGGGCGTGGAAGGCAGGGTGTGGAGGACGCAGGCAGGCGCAGGGCCGCCCACAGCGCATGCTCCCACGTGAGCGCGCGTGCTGCCACGTGGGCGCGCGTGCTGCCACGTGGGCGCGCGTGCTGCCACGTGGTCGCATGTGCTCTTGGAACTGCGTCACCCGCTACGCGCAGTCGGGGGGCGCATCTACCCACCCTCCGTCTGCTGCCCATGAATTCCTCCCCCGTTTCCCGTGCGCCCACGTTTATTGAGCGCCTACTACGTGCCCAGCCCTGTGCCAGGGGGCGAGTCGCTAGCTGAGGACTGCTGGTCAGCAGCTGTTAGCGCCAGAGCCTCGCTGTCCTCACAGTGCTCCCAGTGGTGGGGGTGACAGAAGAACGGGCGGGTCACAGAGGAGTCCCGGGCATCTGGGGGGCACGGAGGCCAGGAGAAGGGGCTGGGGGCATCCTGCCTTCGGGAGAGACCCTCCCTCCAGAGGGAAGGGCCTTGCCTGGGGCCACCCAGACCCCGGACTCCTTTTCCCCTCCTCCAGCCCTGCCCGCTTTGTCCAGCTCTGCTCACACACAAGCCCGGCGCGCCTCGTGCAGCATGAGAACGGAACGGCTGGGGTTCCTGGAGCGGGGCGGCCCAGCCTGCCCGCCTCGGTAGCTGAAGGTGGTGGCTGTGGGCTCAGACCCAGAGCCTCAGGGAGCGGGGGCCGTCCCCGGCCTCACTGCCCTGCTGGAGACGGGCGACCCGGGCGTGGAGCTGGTCCTCGCCACAGAGGGAGGGCGGTGGGCGGGCTGGCCTCGCGGGCACCTTGGCGCTGCCCTCTTCCCCACTGGGGGGCCCAGGGAGTGGAGAGGTGACCCCCCTTCCTGATGGGGAGCCTTCTGAGGGCCAGGCTCCTCTTATTCCTGGTGGTCCCGATGTCCCCCCATTTGGAATCACCCCCTTTCTCAGGGCTGTCTCCATGGAGACAGGGCAGGGCCAGGGACTTTGGGGACAAATGGGAAATCCATGTTCTCCAATGCGAAGGAGACGAGACCCCCTAACCTCGCAGCCCGTCTTCCCTCCCAAGGGGTGCGCACGTGGGCTTCGCGGCGCGAGGCTCCCGGAAGAGAGGTGCGCGCGGCGCGGGAAGCGGGCGGAGGGCGGGATCCCAGCTGAGAGCAGCCACGGGTCCTGTGTCCGCGGCATCCGGAGGGCGGGCAGCCTGGCAGTCCAGCCAGGAGGAGCGGAGAGGAGGTGGGGGGAGTCTGGACATTCTCTGGGGTTTGGCAGCAGCCCGGGGCGCCCCAGCATCTGTGGGTGTGGGAGAAGCAGGCGGCAGAGGGGCTGGGCGACACTGCCCTGTGCTGGGTGATTGGACCCTTCCATCTTTTTTAAGAGCCACCTGGGAAGGGCCGGGGTTCTTTTCTTAATAAATTGTGGCCGCTGGACTATTGAGTTCTGAACGAGATCCGGGCCAAGACTGGGCTCCCTGGGCCCCTTAGATGTATTGGGGGGTGTCATGAAGAGCGCACAGCAGAGGGGGTTGGTGACCTGGAGCGGGTGACCTGGAGCGGGGCCCCTCACTTCCTGGGGAGGGACTGCCTGTTTCCAGAGGCGAGGCTGATGAGCTGCTGGGGGCGGGGCATGGGTGGCAGGGGCGGGCTCAGAGGTCTGCAGTGATCCTCCCTGAGGCAGGGCTGGTGCCCTGTGATGCTCAGAGCCCTGAAGGATAACTAGCTGCCCTGGGTGAGGACAGGCCCGCGGGGAGTGTCGGCTGCTCAGCCGCCCGCCCTCCCGCCAGCCTTCCCTCCCCGCCCCCCTGCGAGCCCCTTCTCTGTGTAAACCCCTCCCTGGACAGAATCCCGCTCCTCATACATACTTCCCGGTCATATTTATTTTATTCTGCTGCTTTGATCTATAAAACGCTTCTCTGTACCCAGGAACTTCCTTCTCAGATGGTGCTGGCTCTGCCTCGCCTTTTAACCGTGAAATACGGTGGTTAAACGTTCTATGGGCTGGCGGTAAATTTTTATCGGGGGATTCATGGGCTGGATGGAGGTCAGCGGCTGGGTTTGTCTCTCCCGGGGCTTGGAGGAGCCGGGGAGGCTGGGAGCGACCGAGCCAGGGGGACGTGCACGACCTCTGTGCAGAGGTAGCTGCCCCGGGGCCCCAACACTGCGGGCCCGTTGGAGGTGGAGGCCAGGCAGGGGTCAGAGAGAGGGTCAGGCTGTGGCTTCACCCTGCCACCTCAGGCTGCGGATGATGCCGGGGCTGGAAATATGCTGGTGAGGTGCCAGGGTTCTCGAAGCATCTTGTCCTCACGTCGCCGGGGCAGACGTCCCCCTTCCTCCTCGCTGGGGATTCCGGACCCTTCTCCTGGCCCGTGGTCTAGAGTGTCACTGGGCCCAGGATGGATGTCCAGCTCCCCTGCGGGGGCCTGTCCTCCCGATGGCCCGCACGCCCCCGTGCCCCAGGCCGGCCCGGCATTGCTCCAAGGAGCATGAGCGGTTTCCGGCTTATAAACGACCTTTGCGGGTCCCGCGTTCTCCACCGTGTCAAGAGGACCAAGAGGCAAGGAAGGTCCTCTCGTGTGGACGGGTCAAAGCTGAGGCTGAAAGAGGAGGCTCTGGGAGTGTGAGACCCTCCCCTTTTCCCTTGCCTTCTTCCCTTCACAAATAAATGACAGTGACAGTGATGCTGCTGCTGCTGCTGCTGCTGCTGCTGCTGCTGCTGCTGCTGGTACAGCCCAGACGTGAGCCGGGGCTGGCTCTGCATGGTCAGTGTCCCCAACTTGTGGCCCCATGGAGGATCTGCTCAGAGCAGTGATAATTTCCACCCTCCAATCCAGACACCATGTCAAGACAATGGACACTGGCCGGTGAAGGACAGCGATTCTGGAAAATGAGGTGAGCCCCACGGTGTCACCAGCTCACTGGCTTGAGGGGGTTCCCAGGCTGTGGCAGGGAGGGGCCCCAGGAGGAGACTGGTGGGACCCCTGAGCGGAGGAAAGGGACTAAGGGCTGAGAGGACTATGGGACCAAGCCGGAGGAGAGAGGTGCACAGAAAAACACATGTCTGGGGGACCTGGGGGGGCCCCTCGAGTATTCATCTTCATGCCGGTCACTGCAAGTGTGTGTGTGAGCAAAGATCCTAGGGCCGGGGGAGGCCCAACTGCCAGAAACGACCCAAGGAAATGGCCCTCAGGGCTGACCCCGGGCTGGGGGTCTGTTTGTCCTCACTGCCCCCGGGCAGACAGGAACCTCATGGTTTGGCGGCCACTGGGGAGATGATAAGAGGCTTCTGTCTCTGGTGGAAGGAATAACGAACACAGGGGAACCACCCTCGTTCCCGCATAAGGAAGCTTGAGAATGAGCCCCGAAAGGGTCACACTGTTTCAGAATAAACGTAACCCCAAAATAAGCTCCAGACTGTTTATACGAATAAAAAAGATTCAGCACCTAGAACGTAAACTTTACGATGTCGGGGCATCCGATAAAAAATTACCAGGCAACATAAAAAGCAGGAAAAGTATGATCCCCCCCCCCCACAACGAGGAGAGAAAGCAACCGATGAAACGAACCCAGAACTAGCCCGGACGTTAGAATCGGCAGACGAGGATGTTAAAACGGTCGCCGTACAACAGCGTTCCATGTGTTCAGCAAGCCAGAGGGAAACTTACACCTGTTAAGTAGAGGCAAGGGTGCTATCAAAGAGACCCACACCCAACTTTTAGAGAAGAAAACTAGAAGAAAACTACACAGGAGGATATGAAACATTGCAAACAAAAAGGTTGCTGAGCTTGAAGACATAGCCATCGGAGATATCTAAAGTGAAACCGAGAAGAAAAACCCCTCAGGTATGTGGACAGCCTACCAAGGAGCTTTGGGACAACCCCGAGTCGTCCACTTGGGGTTCCTGAAGGAGGGAAGAGAGGGGAGCAGAAAAAAAAATATTTGCAGACATGATGGTCCCTAAATGCCCAAACTCGATAAAGACCCTTTGCCCACAGACGGAGGATGGTCGACGAGCTCCGAGCGTAAGAAACTCGAAGGAAACAACAGCAAGGCTCATAGTGACCCAACCGCTCGGCCCCGTGGTGGAGAGAAAGCCGAAAGCAGCTGGAAAACCGAGAGCGGAGAAAGATGCACTGACTGAGCGGAACAGACAGCAGATTTCTCGTCGGAAACACGGCAGGCGAGTGGGCAAGGTCTTTACAGAGTCGCAAGAAAAAAAGGATGGTCAGCCTCGACTTTGACACCGGTGAACGGTGAGTATTCTCAGAAACGCAGGTGAAATGAAGGCTTTTCAGAAGCACAGAGCCCGAAGGATCACCCCGGCCCGCGCCGCAAGGGGTGCTGGGGGGTGTCTTTCAGGAAGGGGGACCGTGGCGCCGATGGAGTTCGGAATTTGCGCGTGGGAATACAGACCGCCCGGAAAGGAACGCTGTGGCTGGATATAAATAAATACACATGTTCTTATAAGTCGGATCTCTCTCCCAGCAGCAATGATGTCAGCTGACGTCTGTGCGGTGCTCATCTGCGCCCAGCGTGTTACGTATCTGCCACATTTCGTTTGCACAAACCCCGATGCAATTTCCACCTCCCTTTTTATAGGTGAGGACACTGAGGCTTGGAGGGGTCACGTGACCCAGACGTTCTGGCAGAGAGCGAGGGTCAGCTGAGGGTTGGAATCGGCTGGTCTCCACTCTTGCTGCCTTGAACTGTCCCTGTGTCCCCTCCGAACCCCGTCTATTGGGGCGGTGCCCACTCCGCCCCATGATCAGAACCCCGGGGTCTGGCCCAGGCGAAGGCGGGAGGCCAGGGCCCCGTCCCTTTCAGCCCGGCTGTTTGCAGCCTGCAAAAAACGTCCCTGAATCTCCAGGAGATGAAATATGGGCCGGGCTGTTGCCGTGGCAACCAATCATCATTTATTAATGGCCTGAGAACCCACTTGCTCAAACTGGCCCGAAGCGATTTGCTGGGGCCATTCCCTCTGCGGGCTCCGCCCACGGGCCATTCCTGCTTTGGCTCAGGGCGGGGACCGGGCGGGTGGACCGCTGGGGGGAGGTCGGTGACCCAGCTCTTTGCCCCTTACCATGCTCTCAGGCACCAGCGGTGTCACTCAGGGCTTCCAGCCCCTGCCTGTGGGCCTGGGTGTGGCCGGTCCCCCAGCCTCTACCTGTGAGGACCGCCAGACGGCCTGGCTGTCTGCACTCCTGCCGGGTGCCCTGAGCCATCGGCCATGGATGGGCCTTTGTTCCCAACACACTTAACGTGTGTTCACACAGATGACCGAGGTTACAAGTGATGAGAAGAGGTGGTCACAGTGGCCAGTGCTCAGGACTCGGCCAGGGGTAAGCGTGCCCTCAGTTGGTGCCCAAGCTTCCAGAGGAGTTTGGATACAAATAAATACGTGTGAAATGAGCTTATGTACAAGGTTTTGTAAATTGTGATAAAATACACGTAGCACAAAGGATACCATTTTAACCGTGCTCAAGTGCGCGGTCTGGTGGCAGGGGACATTCACGCCGTTGTGTAGGCTCAGCAGGTCGACGGGGGGGGCGGGGGGGCACCATCTTCCGTGGTTGTTGGAGAGAAGGGGACGTTACCGAGCTGGGTGACTTGGGGTCCATGGGTCTGACAGGCTCGCTGACGGGAGGGCGGGCGGGCGGGGTGACGGATGGGTCTGCGGGAGGGAGGCGAGGGGTCTTCAGGGGACCCGGCAGAGTGTTTGCTAGAAAGAGCCATAAATCCAGGCAGTCATTTCACGCTGTGAGCGCCTACCTCGCGCTAGTGGCCGAGCGTGCGGGGGGAGGGTGGGGTGGGGGTGGCTGGGTGGGCGGAGCATGGCCCCCAGGGCTAGCTGGGGGGCTGTGTGGGCCGGGAGGTGAAAATTGTGTGTGGTCTCAGTAGAATCGGGGCGCAGGCCCTTCTGCCTCTGTGCAGAGCTGAAGGTGACAGCCAGCGGCCGCTGTCTCAGGGGACTGGGGGAATCTCAGGCTCAGATGTGTGTGTAGAGCCCCACGCTGCCCCCACCCCGACACCCCGCACACAGACCGGCTGCTCCGCAGACCGCAGAGGCACGTGGTCACATGTGCACACGGAGGGAAGGTGTTCTGTCCCTTGCTGGGGAAGCCGGGGCAGACAGGGGCCCAGTCTGGGGGCCCAGGGGCCAGGCGGGCCACGTGCTCGGGGGATCCTCACTCATCGGTGACCCTGGTGGCCTGACTGGCCTGGCCGAGCTCCTGAGGTCAGGTAAAGAGAGCTGCTGGTTCTCTGTGGCCCCCCTGGCCCGGGTCACCCCTCACAGCTTCCTCCCCCGCAGTAGAGGTGGTGCCAGGTGACAGCGGAGGCTGGATCTCTGGGGACCTTGCTCTGCCCTGCCATGGGGACAGCATGGAGAAGCATGCACGGTGGGGCCTTGGTGACACGTACACGCTCCAAGGTGGGGACGCCCCTGCAGAGACACGGGAACCCGTCACATCCCTGATATTCGCAGGGGTCAGGCGGTCAGAGGCGTGCCGGGCAGCCATCCACAGTAGGATGGCAGATTTCTGGGTTTCGGGTGCTGACCCCTCCGTGGTCCACCTGGTGTCACTTTAAGGAGGAGCATGGGAGGCTGGGAATGGCCGCCCGACCCCCGGTCCCCTCACCGTCCCGCCACGGGGGAGATGGGTTTATGGGCTCGTGGGAGAGTTGGTTCTCTTTCCCGGTGAGGGTGGGGATGAGCAGCTCTGCAGGCGACTTGCATTCAGACACGAGATGCCACGCAGGGCTGGTCCGTAGTCACCCGTGTGGCCGAGGACCCAAGGCTGGCAGGGGAAGGGCCACTGCTGGGGACCCGACAGGGGCTTCGCCTCTGCGATCACTCGCCGGCTCATGGCCAGCTTCGACCCCCCGGACGCCCCTGTGGTGGGGAGAGAGAGGCCAGCTTTTGGGCCCAAGCTGTGGACCACGGGAACCTCGCAATCGCATAATTAAAAAGAAATCTCTGTAGATGCCTAAGACGCATCAAAAGACTCCAGAGTCCACATCTGATCATAATCAGAGGTAAGAAAGTGTGGGCCGGGAGGGGGCCAGCTGCACGGGGCTCACGGAAGCGTCACTAACGTGAGGAGACAGCCAGCGGCGGGCTAGGGGGATGCCCGGCGTGAACATGCGTGCGGGGCTACGGGCGGCGGTGGTGGGTACGCCGCTGACCACCCACCTCGACGCAGAGTGTGGCTCTGACCCCCGAGCTCTGGCCTGGTCCCCACCGTGGGGACCCAAGGCCCTCTGTGCTGACCAGGAGCTGGTGGGTGGCAGGCAGTGGCGGGGGGGATGGCTGGTGGGGTACAGTGAAGGCACTCAGAGGGAGTTGGGGGGTGAGGTCCGTGCTGGGCTGGCACCTGGCTGTGTGTGTGTGTGTGCTGGGTGCTGGGCCACACCGCCCAGGTCCCCTGTTTGAAGCTGCACCGTGCACCCCGCTGCTGCTGTGGGAATCAGTGGCTGATCCCTCTGCAGACTCGCCCTTGGTGACAAGAGAGCAGCCTGGCTCCCGGCCATGCCTTCTTCAGGGGGCGGCCAGCTTCCAGACCTGGTGGATGCCACAGGCTGGAAAGTCTGGGTCAGCTCTGGCCACCTGCTGGGAGGGCTGAGGCCGCTGCCCAGTCCGGCTCCCTCCCCTGCCCCAGGTGCTCCCCCCACCAGAAGCCCCCCCCCCCGTGAACCTCCTGCACACCTCCCTCCCTCCCTCCCTCCCTCCCAGGGACCGTCCAGAGGACACACCTGCGACAGGGATCGAGCCATCCCGGGCCTTGCTGTGGCCAGCACCTGCGCTGTGCCTCAGAGACAGCTCTGGGGACGCAGAGATGGGGAGACCGCAGGACTGTGTCCCTGCCCAGACTGCGTGTCCCCATCTCCTCGACCATGCTCCAGGCGGCGGTGCCTCCCTCACACCACCTCACCCCAGCCTCACGCTGCGGCCACAGCGCGAGTGAGCAGGACGGCTCACCGCCACTCTGGTTCCGCGGGCCCTTTTGAGTCTGAGCCTCTGCCGGTTTTAGCTCCCGCACGTGGGGGCCTGTGCTCTGATGGACAGCGCCCCAGCCCCTGCTCATCTGCGTCTCAGTCCTGTTTGCTACACTTCTGCCAGGTGTGAGGACAAGCAGCTTGACTTCCGGGACCCTGAGTGAGCAGGACGGACACCTTTCCTGCAGGTGGCACGTGTGGCCCGGCAGACAGCAGGTGCTCAGCACCCATCGGCTGGGGTGGGCCTGGGGGACGCTTCCGCTTCCCTCCACGACCGACCGTCCTGGACAACAGGACCCTCCTCCGCCTGCTTTGGTAACCGAGGAAACGGGAACTCGGTAGGTCACGTGCCTCCCTGGGGTCACAGGGCTGGGGGGGGGGTGCGCACTCAGACACCTCAGCTGGGCTCCTGACGCCTCCTCTCCCAGCAGCAGCCTGCCGGGAGCCACCAGGGAAGTGACAATGTCACTCCCTGGGGGCCCCAGCAGCTGCTGTGTCAAAGGGAGTGGACGAGCAGGAGGCCCAGTGGACGGGTGACCGCAGAGCGTGGCTAATGGAGGCTGGCAGGGGCGGCGCATATGGAGTGCTAAGAGAAATGGCCCTGCCTCACGCATCACGGGAGAGACGGGACCGCAGGGGCGGGGACCTGGCAGGGGCAACGGGACACAGATACGCGCGCGCGTGGAGCTGCGCCCTCTGAAAATCGCAGGAGGCGGTTTACCAGCCGGGCCTTCCTGGCACCGTGTCTGTGCAGAGGATCCTGTAAGTGGATAAACAAGAAGAGGATTTAATTAGGTGCCTGGGGCCGAGGAGCGGTGATTAGCAAATGGATCCTTTAATGCCCCCGTGCTACTTGCAGCTAATTACACAGATTGTGGGGGAATTAGTGTTGGGCCTGGCCGATGGTCTTTTTTTGGGGGGCAGGAATAACTTTATTTACAAAACATGGGCTGCGACACTCATTGAAATGGGAAGAACAGGCACAGCAGAGGGGGCTTCTGGGGTGCTAGGACGCCGAGGTCCTCTCAGCCCTGCCACACCGGCTGGGATGCGGTGACCCAGCATTCACGCCCCGTGACCTGGGGCAGCCAGCAGGGCAGGCCCACCCCTGCAGGGCCACTGCCCTTTCTCCAGGAGCTGCCTGGCTCTTCCCCCCGCACCCCTCCTTCCGCCCTCCTTCCCTCCACCCTCCCTCCCATCAGCTGGTAAGGGTCTGAAGCATAGGATGTTGGGGACAGCAGATGGGAGCTCTCGGGGCACACACTGGTTTTTCAGGCAGAGAGATATACAAATCACCGTGCCACCTGGCACTTCGTGGCATGCGGGGGCTGGGAGCAAACCCGGCCGGCCGGGTGGAAGCAGAGGTGTTGGTGGGTGTGAAGGGCCTGGATCTCAGTGCCCTGGGGCGGGTGGGGGGTGTCCCAGCCAGTGGACACCCCGCCAGCCCTGCGCTTTCCCCAGGGAGCC
This sequence comes from Macroglossus sobrinus, assembly GCA_004027375.1. NCBI lineage: Eukaryota > Metazoa > Chordata > Mammalia > Chiroptera > Pteropodidae > Macroglossus > Macroglossus sobrinus. Next base: position 47,120 of record PVKZ01005269.1, read on the forward strand.
AGTCGTTGGGAAGGAACCTTGGTACCCTGCCACAGAGGCTCCAGGTGGGTCTGTCCACTGTCTCCTCAGCTTGGGAGGGGTGGCATCTGCAGCAGCGGGGTTTCCTAGCAACGGAGGAGGCCAGGAGGAGGCCCCACCCAGATTCCATTAACAGGAAACCAGGGTCAAATAGATCACCTTGATCGCCCTTCATGCGGGCACGCCCCGCTCCCCGTCCGGTGCCCTGGCGGGAGTTCGAGTTTAGAGAAGTGTGGGTAGGGGGAGTGAGGGAGGGGGAGAGAGGGACAGGGACAGAGAGAGAGGGGGAGGGAGAGAGGCACCGGGGTTGAGTGAGGCCTGCGTCTGCACACATCCTGAATCCCAGAGGCAGCCTCCCCGGGGTCCTGGTGGGTCGGGCTGAGCAGTGGCACCTGAGCCTGTGCAGGTGCCTGAGTTGCTGGGCTGGGTCCATCCGGCCGGTTGCAGGTTGCGGGCCTGCAGTCACCTCGAGTGTTCCAGGGAGTGCTCCCCGAGGCAGCTGCTGCCTGGGGGGGCCTCTCCCGCTTCCAGCCCTCCTGAGTCCCGTCTGCAGTGTCTCTCCCACCTACAGCCCTCAGGGACCAGCGGGAAGACACAAAATGTGACATTTCAGTGATTCCACATGTGAGTAAGATATTCTGATGTAATGATCAGATAATGAATAAGAATGAGTGGTAAGGTTAATAATGCTAATAGCTGAAATTTGGAATTGTCCTTCACTTGGGATGACATTAAATAGCCAATAAAAACCTCAGGGCAAAGGGAGCGAGAGACTGGAGGCAAGGTCGAGGTTCCGGTTCCAGGAACCTTCACGGGGCACCTCGCCTGCTTTCAGGTCTGGCCTTCCATCCTGCCCACCTGGAGCCCTCCCTGACCTGCTTCTCCTACACCCACAGCCTCTCCCTAGGTCTCCTGGAGCCCGCCCCTTCTCCATGCGGGCCTCCCACTGGCCCTCATCCCTCGGGCCCTCTGCCCACCCTCCTGGCTCAGAGCCTGGGCTGTCCTCACTGCGCAGCCGCCACACGCGCCGCCCCGCTTCTGGGCTCTCGGGGGTAAAACCCCAGTGTGGTTACGCCCAGCTCTCACTTGGTGCCCACCGCACCCTCATGGCAGGGTGTGGCGGGAGGAACGCTCACTGCTGTGCTGACTGGACATCACCTGGGCTAGACAGGCCTGGGTCACACCAGGTGCCCAGCAAGTATCTGACCAGAGACCCGTGGGTCCCCGAAGCCCTTTACTCCAGGGGTGCCGAGCTCACCTCCAGAGGTGGCCTCTCTCTAGCCCCGCCCTGCCTTCTCTAGCCCCGCCCACTCCACTTTAGCCACGCCCACACCACCATAGCCCTGCCCACCTCCACACTAGCTCCGCCCAGTCTACCCCAGCCCCCGCCCTGTTGCACCTGCAGCCCCGCCCTACCCACACCCAAACCCACCTCTCCCTAGGACACGGGAATCAGCTGAAGGCCCCTGGGTGCGGGGCGGGGGGATGGGGTACGTGGGCGGTGACCACCGGCTACAGACCAATCAAGGGGTCAGAGCCTCCCTTGGGCCTCGCTTACCAGGAGTGTGTTCGCGCCACCATGCCCGCCCCTGGCGTCTCCTTGGAGCTGCAGCTGCACCAGCTGGAGGGAGGGGGTTGGGGTGTAAGATTCCGCAGCAGGACCCCCAGCATCTGCCTCGGGGCAGGCCCCACTCCGGGTCGCTGTGACTCTTCCCAGGTTCCCGCGGACCCACGTGGGACAGGACGGACCTTCGCAGCACCCCTGGGTGCCTCGCCCCAGGAGGGGTGTGGGAGTAAGTGGAGGACCCCGTCTTTCAACTACTTAGAGCAGAAGGGGTGGGTGGGAGCAGCGGTTTCCATGGTGACTGATGGGGAGCTGGCATTTTCGGGAGGTAGCCCCAATAGCTACCCCTCGGTGCGGTTGGGGCCCCTGCCTTCCCTTCCGGGGTGGTTCTCCTTCCCCTCCGCTTCCGGTGCAGAGGCCCGGGCTCCTGCACCGGAACCACAGCAGCCCCTGCCCCGGAACCTTCCGTGGCGCCCCCTGCCCCACCCCCACCGCGTTCCTCTAGCAATGAGGACCTCCCGGCCTTTGCTCACGGGGACGGGGGTGTCCTCCGCTCCCACCTTTCTTCTCCGTTGACCCCAGGACCTCACAATTTAGAGGGGCAACCCTTTGCCTCCCATTCTCCCCGACGGGGAAGGCATAGCACTCAGCACCCTCCTCTCCACTGACTGCCAGGCTGAACCTCGGACCCTGAGGCCGTGGGGCCTGGCGGGAGCCCGCCCACGGGGTGGGGCAGCACTGCTGCTGGCCCCCCCCCCTTTGGGGACCTCCCATACTTGCAAAGAAAGAAAGACTGGTAATTAGAGCCTGGATGGCCGGCAGCCCAGCTGCTGGCCAGGAGCTGCTGCTGGCTTTTTAAAGGTCCCCCCGAACTTGTCTGCTTGTTAATTTGCACTCTCTGTAGAGAAAGCAAATGTCACCTTGTGCCGGCCCCAGACAGGCTGATCGCAAAACCCCTAATTAGCGGTGTCTGAAATAATTAGGTTTCCTGTGTTCACATTACATGGAAATCACTTCTGAAGAAGCAGAGGGGCGAGCAGGCCGGAGGCAGCCCTTTGCGGAGGGACACGGGCCCGCGGGACCAGTGCATCTCGCGAGAATAGGCTCTGGCTGGGAGGTTGGGGGGGCGCCTTTGTCCTAGGGCGGCTGCTGGGGAGCCTGAATCTGGCAGACCCCCTTGGCGGGGGTGGCCCTGCCTCAGAGGGCAGTGGCCTGGGGGCGCCCAGACAGCCTTCTCCAGCTGCTGGGAGCTGGAGAGGGGATGGATGGGTCTCCCCAGCCCTGCCACTCAGCCCGACAGGGTGTGTGAGTCTCCACTCTCTTTGGCAAACGCGAGGAGGAAGTAGTGAGAACTCCACGGGCTCCCCTTACGGGGACGGCGGCTGGCTGTGCCTTGCCCAGCGGTTTCTCTCGTGAGTGGGCCTGTCCCCCTGATGCCACGGGAATGAGAGAGCATCTGTGGCTGGCTTGGCCCCGGCTTTGCTGGCTGGGACGCCGTCAGGTTGAATTCACTGCCAAGGAGAGCGCTGCTCACACAGCTCTGAGATGCCCGATGCTTCTCCAGACTCTGCTTTTTTTGCTTCTCCAGACTCTGCTTCAGGGCTGCCGTTGCCCGTGGTGATGAATGTGTCATTGTACAGCCAGCGCTTGCTGCCCTGGGCACAGCGTGCCCGTCACCAGGCCCTGCGAGGCCAAGTCAGGCAGGGTCCCCGGCGCTTTGTGAGGGCCGTGGGGGCCCACAGCCTGCAGGATTCGGACCCCATGGGCAAGAGGCCGGCTGCAAGCCTGCCGACTCCCTGGATGGGGGGCGTGATCTCAGCCCCCTGGAAGGCTCGCTGTCGTTGGTGCCTGGGACTTACTTGCTACTGTGGCGAGAGCCACACAGCTTAGGGCAACTTTACGCCCTAGCTCTACTCTGCCTGGAGCTCAGATGCCCCCTGCTCCGGAAGCAAGGACTCCCTGCTCTCCCGGTGACCCCTGACCCTCCTGGCAGCCTGGCCCTGCAAGCCCCAAACTACCCATGGGGCTGAACACCTGTGTGAACGCCTCAAGTGTGAGCATGCGCTGATCCATACATACGTGTGTGTGGCACATAGTAGGTGTTCATTAAAAGCCAGAAAAACGCACACGTGGCTGGATGAGCGGTATAGGAATGTCCATTAGTTAATTAAATCAAACAGAGAGCAAGTGCTAGCATCCTGGACACCTTCTGGCTGACCAGGGCGGGGACCCTCGCTGCTGCCCGGTCACCCCTGCTCCAGCCAGCAGACCTGTCCCCAACTGTGAGTTCCCAGCTTGGCTGCTCTGCTCGGCTCGATGTCCCCTTCCCGAGGCTCCTTGTGCAACTGCCCCAGGCTTGGCGACACTGGCCTTGAGCAGAGAGGCCCGGTCACCTGCCCGCTGCCAGGACCACGAGCAAGGCCATCCTGCTGGCTTCGTTCTTTTGGACTCCTCTTTGAAGATTGAAATTAATAGACCTCCTGTTACAGAGTTTTGGAGTTTCTAGAAAAAAAAATTAAATAGAGTTGAGTGGAGGATTAGCCTTTGTCATGTACGCTCTCCGGGTTTTCGGAATTACAGAGTGACCCGCGTCCATTGTTACGGTCAGTCACAGAATAGTCTCCCCACCTGCCAACCTGCCAAACCCCGGACTCCGGCAACTCACTCTCCCCGCCCCCCCCCCGCCCCCCGCCAGTCACGGTCTTTCATCGTGTCCATGGTTTTGCCTTTCCCAGAATGTCACACAGTTGCAGTCACACAGTGTGTGGCCTTTCAGATCGGCTTCTTTCATCACTGATACGCGCTTGAGTCGCCTCCATTTTTTTCTTTTTTTTTTAAATGTGCGTGTGGCTTGATAGCTCATCTGCTTTAAGCCCTGAGTAATAATATCCCACCCGAGTGTCCTTTCCCATCACCTACCTACCGAAGGGCATCTCGGGTACGTCCACGTTTCGGCAACCACGAGTAAAGACGCCGTAGACATCCGCGTGCGGGCTTCTGGTGGATGTAAGTTTTAAATTCGTTTTGGGAAACGCCAGGGCGCACAGATGCTGGGTGCCATGGCGAGGGGAGGTTTGGTTTTGTGAGAAGCCCCCCAAACCGCCTTCCGGGGGGCAGTGCGCTGCACCGCGTTGCAACCAGCGAGAGTCTCTGTGGCTCCAGGTCCTTGCCATCGTCCGCGTCATCAGCGTTGAGACTCCGGCCGCCAGAGCAGGCGTCTCCCTCCTTAAAGACGGGACACGTTGCAGCCTGTCACGAGCTGACCTGGCACCCGTGTGTCTCCCGTGGTGAGGCGTCCGTGTGCATATTTAGCCCACTTGAAATCCCTTTTTTCCCTCTTATTGTTGAATTTTACGAGTTCTTTGCGTCTCTTGCATATCAGTCCTTTATCGGGGATCAAGACCTGTGGCTCGTCTTCAATTCCGTTAACACCACCTTTCGCAGAGCAGAAGCTGGTGATTTCAAAGTCCAGCTTCTCTCTCTCTCTCCTGTCATGCGTCGTGCCTTCGGTGTTGTCTCTGAGAGGTCACCGTTGTGCCCGGGATCACCCAGATTTTCTCGTACTATTATTCTGTGTTTTCCGGTTAGGCCCATGGTCCCTTTCGAGGTAAGTTGCACGACAGGTGTAAGGTCTGGGTCTACGTTATGTGTTCGCACGTGGCCGTCTGGGGCTCCTCTTTAAAACACACACGTTCCTGGCAAGAGTAGCGTTTGCGTTTGCTCATGTGCCCTGAGCCGCCTGCCCAGGTGGGTGTGGACGGAGTTTTGCGGGAGAGGCCAGGCTGTTGCCTGTGCTTGGCACTGCTGGGGAGGGGGGCACGAGGTCAGGGGTCACGTGGCCACGCTGCAGACCCAGCTTCACCGCCTCCTAGTCATCACTTTCTATCAGGTGCTTCAATCCCCCTCCCCACCGCACCCTGCGTCCCTGGGCCTCAGGACTAGTCCCTGGGCCTCAGGACCAGACCTGGCTCACCTTCCTCCTCCCTCCCTTTCACCCTCCCTCCCTAACTTCCTCCCTCCCTCCCTAACTTCCTCCCTCTCTCCCTCCTCCCTCCCTTTCCCCACTTCCCTGTGAAAACCCAAAGTGATCAGAGCAGAAGGAAGGTCCGTTTCTTCTTCGGCACCAGGCCAGGCGGCTTGTCTCAGCGTCCTCAGCGTCACCACGAGGCCGGAGTGCTGTCTCCACTTGACGTGTGACAGCACTGAGACTCGGAGGGCCCGGGGCTCGGCGCCCAGAGATGTCTGTACTCACTGTGCAGCCCCCCTGCAAACAGCTGGTGCCTTGACTGAACTAGGACACCTGGGGCGCCCCACTCACCCCAGAAGCCCCGATCCCCATTTGCCTGCTTGGAGGGGGCATCTGGGGGAGGATATTTCACCCCCCACCCCCCCCACCCCCCCCCCTCCCGCTGGAGGCAGCAGGAGGCCAGGGCGGTGGAGGGAGGCAGTCCTGGCTGGGTGGGTGTGGCAGGGGCACCCCCTACTTAGCAGCAACGAGCAGGCACTGCTCACAGGCACCTCAGGGGGGGGAGGTCATTCTGGTCTTTCTCCTCTTAACTGTATCTGGGGACGGCCGCAGGCGCAGCGGCCCGGGAGCCCCTCTCTGCCCCGTGTATGCTGTGACATGGCCAGCGGGCCCACGCGGCTGGCGTCCCCCTGGAAGGCTGCGCTGACAAGGGGGTGCCGTCAGGTACCCCAGGGCTACTTTGGCGACCCCTCGCGAAGCTCCTGTCAGCTCCGCCCAAGGCCACCTGTCCCACGCCCGGAGGCCTGGCCAGCTGCACAGAGGCCTGGGCGCCCGGGTGGGTTCCTGACGCTGACACAGGTGTACTTGGAGAGGCTGAGCATCCACCTGTTCCCGCGGTGTGGAGTGACACAAGCAGGTGTGGGCAGCGTGGATGGAGGACGATTCCTGTAGAGTCTGCTGGACTGGCTCACCGTAGGGGCCGGGTTGGGGCACCCAGCCTTTGGTGGGTTCCCTCTGGGGGAGGGGGTCTGGGGAGGCCTCTGCCTTCTGCTCGGCTGGGTGACCCACAGGGAGCACTGTATGTTCATAAGGAGAGGAGAAGGGGGGCCAGGTTTGGGCTGCGGGGCGGGCAGGGAGGGGTGTCTCAGGCCCTTCCCACTGCCCCTGCCGCCCCCGCATCGGCCCGGGTCGGCGGGCACCACGGCTCACAGCCCAGGGCACCTGTGGGCCAGGCGGCTTGTCTCAGGCCCTGAGTGGACGGGAGCCCTGGGGCCTCGCCTTGGCCCCGCCCTCTCTGGGTTAGGACGGGGCGCCCTGGTCCTGCGGGGGCCTTGGTGGATACTGTGGTGCCCACCCGATGCCCTCCTCTGGCCCCGCACCCACCCCAGCTGCTGGTTGTGCCTGCTCACAGCTGCCCCCCGCTTTGGGGTGCTGGGTCCCCCTGGTCCAAGACCTCCCCCTCTTTGGCGGGGGATGGCAGCCTGTGCAATGACCAGCCCATGCAGAATCCTGCTCCCCTCGCCTCGACTTGGGGCCACTCTGTGGGGCCGGCCCCGTGTGACCTGCGGGGTTCACAGCTGTGCCATCCCACTGCGGCCCGCTCTGCCCTCTGCCCACCCAGCCTGCCTCAGCTCTTCGCAGGCCACTCCCCGAGCCCCTTCCCAAGAAACGGGCACACAGACGCTTGTGCAATGCCCACCCCGCCTCTGTGGGGCCTTCAGATGGCGCTTCCTGCCCTGCGCCCCGTGCAGACGGGGCCGCCCCGTTCCCGGCCCATCCTGAAGCCTGTGGGCTGCCGGGGGCCCGGACAGAGGCGGCCGAGATCCCTTCGCACAGCCGGGCGCACAGGGCCCACACTCAGGCCAACTGCAGTCCGGGCCGGCCTGCCGGTTGCTGGCCGGACATCCGCCTTCCTGAGCCTCAGTTCCCTCATCTGCAGAGGGGGTGCTCGGCCTGCATGAGGTGTCGGAGGGACAGCCCATCAGAGCACTCGGTTGTCACTAACGCCCATGGCTGTAGTCATCACAGGTGTCACTGTCCCTCTGCACGAGCCCGTGCCACCATCTGGACAGAGAATCTGGCCTCGGCCCCTCGCCCGGGCTGGCGTCTGGGTGCTGGGTCCCGACGGTCCCCCATACCTCGGTGGGCCCTGGGGCTCGGCTGGGAGGCTGCTCCCCACCTCAGGGGGGCCCGGATGTTGAGCAGGGCTCTGTGCCTGCAGGAAGCAGATGGGGCTGTCAGCTTCGCTTATGCCCGGTCCTCCCAAACGCAGCCAAGCGTGTCCGGAGCAGGAGAGAGGCTCCGTGAGCAGCTGGTGGGGCTCCAGGCTGGCATCCCTCGGGGCCCGGTGACGCTGATTAGCAGGAAATAAGCACCGGCCAAGGCAGCGGGCCCAGGGCAGACCTGCTGGCCCCGGGCGGAGCGCGTCATCAGGCTTCGGGGAGCCGGCCGCGGCACCCACAGCTGGCCGCGGCACCCACAGCTGGCCTCTGCTGCCTGGGGCTCGGCCCTGGGGGCGGGGGTCACAGCAGGATCCTGTCACTGGCCTTCTACATGGGACAGAGGCCCAGAGGGACAGGGCTCGCCCAGGTGCACTCTGTGCTGGGGGTTGGGGCCGGCTCTGTGCCACCCCCTCCCCCGCTCGGTTTGCTCAAAGCAAAACCACCCTTCTCTGCACGCCGGCTCTCCACGTGCCCTGCCCCCCACTGCCCCCTCGAAAAAAATGACTCGTGTCGCTTTGTTACACCGGTAATATCGGTCACAACGGCAAACCTAGATAATCCTGGGAACCGAAGGCAGGCAGAGAAGGTCCCTCCAGCCGCTACGGGAAGCACCCCGTCCATAACCAGGGGACTTCCTCTGTAAGGCGTGGGGCGCTACGGCACCCACACTGGCTGTCGCCGCCTGTTCGTTTCCCTCTGCTTTCCACGGACACCCTCCTGTGACCCCGATGCGTGTCCCTCACCTCGCGGACGGGGTTCCGGCGGACGGGGTTCCGGCGGACGGGGTTCCGGCGGACGGGGTACCAGTGGGCGGGGTTCCGGGGGGCGGGGTTCCAGCGGGAGGGTTTCCTGTGGGTGGGGTTCCAGTGGGCGTGGTTCTAATGGGCAGGGTTCCAGGGGGTGGGGTTCCAGTGGGTGGGGTTCTGGTGGGCGGGGTCCCAGGGGGCGGGGTTCCAGCGGGCGGGGCTCCAGTGGGCGGGGTTCCGGCGGGCACGCGCACAGGCCTCGGCTGGCCGGGTCTTCTCGCCAGACAGGTGGAGTGGGGAGTTCAAAGTGTCACCACATCCGCGGGCACACCCTTCATCCTTTCCTTAGGAAAAATTCCTGGGCGTGGAATCACTAAGTCAGAGGGTACACGTGCGTGTATATATATTTTCAGGATGAATATATTGTGTAGTGGTTTTTAAAACACAGTGTCCTGGAGGCATAAGTCGCGTGCCACACGGCACAGCGCTTTCTCGTGCATTCCGCAGAGTTCTGCCGCCACCTCCACGACCGGTTCTGAGACACTTTCACTCCTCTGTCCCTGTTGTCACTCATTCACCCCCTCCCCCAGCCCCTGGCAAGCTCCGATCTGCTCTCTGTCCCTGGATTTGCCTCTTCCGGGCTTTCGTGCAAGTGGGGCGTGTCCAGCCGGCTGCCCCCGGCTGGCGTGCAGGGTTGGAGGTCGCCTGTGTCGTCTGATGGACCAGAACTCGACCCCTTGGCCTTGCTGGGTCATGTCCCCTGGACGCGGCATGTTTGCCGGCCACACTTTTAGTAAGTGCTGGGCATGCTGCTCCCCAAAGGGGGCGCCCATTCCCACCCCTGCAGGGATGGGCGTGCCCACTCTCCTGGCAGGTGGGGTGGTGTCCTGTTCTGGGGTCCCCTCGGAAGGGCGGGTCACAGACGACACGGCTGGGGTCAGACGCAGCCCAGGAGGGCGGTAATGGTCCCCTGGCTGTCCCGGCAGTCTCCGAAATACCCCCAAAGCAGGAACTGTAATTCAGCCCAAGTGAGAAGTGCCGTGGGACAGAGCGGCTCCTGTTGGTGGCAGTGACAGAAAGCGCGCAGTCAGCCCCACCACATCAGCAGGGGGATGGGCACTTTTTAAACGCGTGGCCGCTGGGAAGGGGCCAGTACACTCTGCGCCACGGGGGAGGGGCGGGAAGTTGGCCCCTGTCCTGTGAGGCCGTCCGGTGCCCAGCAGGTTCAGGGGACCTGGTTCCGCCTCCCCAGGCCCTCTGTAACCCCGGCCTGGACCAGAGCTGGCGCCGCCGTCGGCCAGCCAGTCCCTGTGGCCAGCCTGCCCCTGGCAGGGGGAGCTGCACTCCGCCCGGCAGCCCTGGCTGTGGCCGCCTCTGCCCTGCACGTGTGTTCACGGCTCCTGGACGCAGCCCCCCTCGCGGGCTCTGCTGAAGAAGCGGGCGATCAGCAAAGCCACAGCCCCGGCCGTCAGCTCTGCACCCGTCTGTCTTACACGCACCCTCGTCCCCCACGTACTGTCGCGCCACCTGCTTCCCAGGCGGGAGGTGAGGCTGCGTGCATTCCCGCCCAGAACCCTGATCCAGCCTGACGATGTCCTATCTGCGTCCCCCTACATCCTGCCTGGAGCACCCTGCCTGGACCGCCCTGCCTGGAGCACCCTGCCTGGAGCACCCTGCCTGGAGCACCCTGCCTGGAGCGTCCTGCCTGGA
>PVKZ01005270.1:0-57162 GCA_004027375.1 Macroglossus sobrinus
AAGGCTATCCATTTATACAATGACAGTAGCTTCATTTAAACCTTAATGGAAATCCATTTATAACAACTTTCCCATTTCCCTTTCTTCTTCAGCCTTTGGGCAGAGTGAACCTGCCTTGGCTTCTCATGACATGCAGGAATATTTATCTGCTACTGTCCTGGTTTCCAGATGCGACTGCGTTTGTAGACATGGGACATAGCTTAGCGTCATACTGAATCTCCGTAGATGACATATTTTCTCAGATTTCTTTTCTCTTCTTGGTGCTCATCTTTGATTGTCAAACCTCTGGAAATGGTTTCTAATTAATTAACTAATTTAATTTTTTCTACTATGTCTTTCATTGTCATCTATTATCATTCCTTATACACTAAAATAAAGCAGATAGTTTGTTTAATTATTCATCTTATTTCACTTACATGTTAACAGATACGTAAGGGTGACCCAACTGGAAAGATAAAAGACAAACATTTTCTCCAGGCTCTTTTCCCTTTACTTGTTTTAGGAGATGAACTAGTTTTCTAATTCTTACATGTACTTCCAAATATGTGGGACGGCTCTTAGTTAATTATTGGACTCACTATTTTTTAAAATACTTTGGTGGTCACAGAATAATGACCCACAAAGAAACATCACATGTATGTGAGTGTGAGTATACACACACACACACACACACACACACATACATATATATGGATATATATATATATATATATATATATGTATGTAAGTATATATATATATATATATCAGTATATGTATCTAGTGATATATATAGAGAGAAATATAGTTATCATAAATATAATTATTTGAATGAAACCTTCTAGAAGTAAAAGTTCATATGTGTGTTGTCATATATGCGCATACACACAAATGTAATATCACTTACTGTTATTACAATTTCCTTTTTAAAAATTCTTCCCTTGTATGTTATCATTTCCATTAGATGTTTTATATTTTCTGATAGCGGTATTATCTGAGAATCTTGGCGATTCATTCATAGTTTGCTTTGCTCTTCAGACAAGGTTGTATTTCTCCTTTGGCTTACTATCAGGCTGTTAAAAATCATCTGGCTGATTTACTTCAGGGAGAAAGTGGTGCTATACTTCCCTAACCACGAGGAGTGAGGCAGATTCATATACATGGGACCAAAATCGACATTTTTTAATGGGAAAAATCCTTAACAGCGGGAGCAAGTGTCAACACATCCTTTATTTGTTTGTTTGTTTGTTTAGTATGTTGTCATTGGTTAATGAAATCCAATAAGTTTCAGCTGTATAGTTTAACAGTAAGGTATATATATATGTTTACACTGTGTGTTCACCACATTCTTTTGAACTTTGAGTGGGTCATTTTTGTTTTTATATTAACAAACATACTTAAATAAAAACATTTATATCTGTCACAGTTTTCATGGAAATGCTCAGCAAATAATTTTCAAGTGAATTTTTTTGGTAACTCAGCTCTTCTATGTAACCTTTCCCAAGTACAGCACGTGCCTTTTCTTAGCTATAGTGCTTTTTTAACTCTTCCTCATTGTGCATGAAGTTTGCTTGGAAGTTGCATTCCTGTTTAACTGAGCCATAAGATCAAGAAAAATTAACACCAAGCATTTCATTTCAAGATGTTTCGTTTTCCATTTCCCATCCTACAGCAGATGTTTGATACCGTTTTTATACCAATTAGTTGGCTAATTATTAATATTATTTTGGACGAAATTGCATAGATAATATGATTTCAGAAATTCCGTCTAGTCCTTATAGCCTTAAGTATCTCAATATCTGTAATTAGTTGTTCTTATTAAAAAAAAATGCTCATTTTAATATCTGAGATGACACAGATAAGAAAATCAATTGAAAAGCATAAATTATTATATGATATAATTATCACGCATTTGCCTTAAAGATGAAATACTGAAGTGTTGGCTCCAAGATTTTAGTTCTCTTTTCACAATATAAAGAACCATGGAAAATAACATAGATGTAACTATTTGAAAATGGAGTCAGAACACTTACTCCTGAATCTTTTGGAATGTGTGAATGGGGTAAAATAACCTTTTAATTGGGGTAAAAGAATACTGTATAACAAACAACTGTTTTCAGAGCTGACATCAGACTCAGGATTGAAAATTAAACATTCCTTAGAATGAGCACCATGACATGTGGCTAAAGAATGACTTAGGTTATTTGCACCTATAGAAGTTCCTTTCATCTGTTCATGCAATTATTTCCCTTCACTTTCCCATGGATACCTGTGCCTTTACCTTGTAACCAGGATACCATTTAGGTTTCTGCTTGAATCAGTGTTTCCCAAACAGCTATTTTTGATGTCAAATAAATGCTATTGTGTCTCACTTTGGCTTTTTATTTTCAAGGTTAATAGAACCATCCTAAGGGGGAAAAGGTAAAAATTTAAAATGGTGAAAGAACGAGAAGTCCCACGTTTGCATTTTACTACTCTTAATGAGAAAATTGCTTCTAGAAAATAATACATTTTAGAAAAAAATCATAAATTTAATCTTCCTTGACACAGCATACATCTGTTTTCTGCAGTGAGTCATTGAAGCATATATAAAGATAAACCACCATTTTGCTTCTTCAAAAATATTTGGTCAAATAAATTTTAGGTATATCCTTGATGGATTATTAAGACAAACATCTTACACTTCTATGTAGGGTTCTATGATCTTCAAAGTGTTTTAGTATCCATTTTGTTTTCAGTTTCTTCTGTGACAACTAAAGATTTCCAAAATTTCAGCTTTGAGTGAAGATTTTGAGCTTAAAACCTTTTTTTTTTTTTACTTTTAGAGTATATGTTGCATCTCGATCCTTAGAGTTTTATGGTGTTCTAAAGTGAATAAAAATGTTAATACAAAATCATATTAACACAAAATAATTTGTACTTTCTTTTCTAGATTTAGTTATTGCTGCTCTCTTTTCCTGGTCAGTAAACAGTTTAAGTACATGTGTTTTTGCATTTATGTGTAAAAAATATCTGTGTTTTGAGAAATCGATATATTTTTCTCATAATTTCTTACAATGATGGCTAAAATAAGTCCAGCGGGCATTATGATAGGCCCTGAAGGTCTAACAATACTATGGAGACCTCAGTCAGTTTCTTTACAGTCTGTAACTGTCCTAACGGGTTTGACGATCCTGGCTTGATGAGATGACCAAGAGAAATGACAACCCCACTTCAACTCCCCGGGCTCTCTCAACTCCAGAAGCCTAGATTCCTTACATAGTTCTGACTTCAGGAAAGCCTGCAGTCTTGTATGGAGGAAAATAATGGTGCTGAGAAGTTCCTGCTGCTGAGTGTGTCTCAGGCCTTCAATGCTAGCTTATGTTAGAGTTAAGGGCATGTCCAGAGAGACTCGATGGCTTCACGTGATTCCAGAAGCTCGCTTCTCCTTGTGTGCTTGCAAGTACAGATCTGATAATAGCATTTTATGAACAGGAAAAATTTATTTAATGAGTTGGCATATTCAGTTATGATATTTTTGTAATTTGTTGACATGGTGAGATCTCAGAAAATTTAACATGTCTATTTTATTGTCATTATGTTTGACTAGATTGAAATCATCTTAATTTATTTCATATAAGCTTTATTTAGTAAGTGATATAATTTTCAACATTTCTATAGTTTTAAATATTTAAAATTTCCTTTTTCTACATTTTTTAAATTTGTTGAAATTATTTTTGTCAACAAGTACATGAAATAGAGACATAGTCCCAATCCATAAATTTACCATGGATGTCAGCTCTGATAATCATATATGTTCAAATTTTCCTTAGCACAAACAAGCAAAGAAATATTTTTTTTCTGAGTTAAAATACCCATGAGCATTCGTGAAATAGAGACTGTTACATAACATATTTATAAAAAGGAAAACTGTTAAGTGAAAATTACATGGGGTCTGGAAAACAGGGTCAATTCTTGTTATCAGTATTATGAAGCTATTGCACATCAGGATAGTCAGAGAGATGACCAGAAACATTCCCCAAGTCCATTTGATAATATGAATATCAGAAAACCTCTAATGAACAAATTGCATCATTGTATGACAGTTGATTTCTCTAATTTAATTTGTTCTCCATCTGCAAATATGACAAATTCAAGACGGTCAATTAATTAATGTTCTTAACCACATTTTCCTCCTCTGTTAACTGAGATAGATGCAGAAATATATTTTGATAATCTCTAAAACTATGTCCACCATCACCTTGATCTATTTCTATTATATGAGATTTAAAACCTCGGAAAGGAACTGATGTGTAGTTGACATGAGTCTAAGAAATAAAACCTTATACTTGTTTCTATACTTGGAGATAATGCTACCAGAGAAAATGAGACGGTGCATTGTTATTAGAGCTTATTTGTGCTGAAATAATATCTAATAATTTCACTCATATAAAAAAGGGAATTCTGATACAGGCTTTATGATATAAGATTTTGTTATTTCTTTGGACTGGTTTCATCAATTTTTTCCTGAATCAATTGATTAATTTTATCTTTTTTTAATTTAAAGATTTTTTCCTTCTGGCTTTTGTTTAATTTTCATTCAAAATAAGTTTTAATTCCTTCTTTATATTCTGATGAGAATAAATTTTCTTAAACCAATCCTTTGTTACTAGGGTATAAATATGTCCAATATTATCATGCTACTTTATGTACCTCTTCCCTCATTGATGATAAAAATGAAAAGCATTAATCCCATCATACTGTAAAAATTTGTAAAAATACAGGAAGTCATCATCCTAACACTTATTACTTGGAATGAATTTCATGTTGATATAAATGTAATTAATATTTTCATTTAATATTAACAAAGATTTTCTCTGTTCCATAGTTCATGTTCAGTTAAGCAGAGATGTAAGTAGCACATTTTAAAAAACCAAACATAATATAATAGTGAAAGAAAAATTATTTTATTGTAGGTTATTTCCCTTAGGTAATTGTTATTGTAAAATGTTAAAAGTTCAGAAATAAGACTATAACGATTATCTCTCTGAATTTGAATATAAAATACAGCAGAGCCAATGATTTTAGCAAGAGTTATACTGAAAAGAGGCAAAACTTCAATTTTGAGTGATTTAAACTTTTTTAAATACTTTATACTAGGTGGATACTGAGCCTTGAAATAATCCTAAATTTAATAGGATAATTGTGTTTTAATCATTTTAATAATTGTCAATTGTTAAAGACAATGGGACCCAAAAGGAGTCATTTATGCTAGTCCCCAGGTAATCAAACTGAAACTTAACTTAGTTACAGTTTTGGGTCCCCCAGACACGGAATCTTAAATGAGTCAATCAAGGATCGCCTGATCAGCATCAATTAGGTAATCTGCCTGATAGAATCCTCTTATCCTCTATGAGGAAAGGAACTAAATGACTTGCTCAAGATTTTGGTAAATAGATTAAAAATCAGTTATCTGTACTCGTTGGACAAACTGTTTTTATAACATCGTGATTCCTGCTTTACTAAATTTCAAAACAAAAACTACCAGAGCTACTATCTCTATGGTTATCATAATCTTTATCATCAGTTTTATCACCATGATTGTTTTCATCTTGGACAATGTCTAAAAGTATTACAAGTTAAAACACTAAATGAAAATAAATACATACAGGCATACTTTCATGAATAAAAAATATTACTAACAATAGAATATCATGTTAGATAATAGAGAATGGAAGCAGCTGATAAAGGATAATGTATCTATACAGAGTAGAGACTAACGTTGTCTTACGCACAGGTGTATACTGTACCTAAAACTACAGTACAGCATAACTGTCAAAGGAACTGCTAACAGGAGTTGGTAGAGACTGATGTATTAACTAGTCTCCTGATGTGAGTTTTGACTTGAATCTGTGGTTGGGAGAATGGACATTACTAGCTCTGTTCACAGGTGCTCTCTTTTCTTGATAATACCAGTTCAGAGGTTAAATAATTTCAAAACTTTAGAGAGGGTGAAAGACATGGAAATTTAGGCAGAACAATAGAAATGCAACTGTGTGGATTTTGGGTAATATGAAAATAACTTTTAACACTTTATTTCAGTTTTAAACTTATAAATTTTTTTAAAGATATGAATTGGCATAGGAATAGCAGTGTGGAGTACAGTTATGAAAAAGATAAAATATCTTAAAGCAAATAACTTTTGGGGATATTGCTAAGTAGAAATAGAAATAGTGCAAAAAACTGGTTGAGAGAATGTTCTGTTATTTTTTTGTGTGTAGAAAGTTATTAAAAATTTGCCAGGAGTCTGAGGTAGGACATAATGTTATTCATTTATCTACACATATCTTGCCATACCTCTCTTCTAAATTCTCTACCTCTCTTACTTTGTTTGTGATTCTTAAGAAATATTGCCTTAAAGTCAGAAATTTATAGTTACATACTAGTAATGGTAGACATAAAGAGTTTTTAAAAATGCCAACTGGTAGTGTTCCAAATTAGGGAGATGTATATTTCTGCCATTAAAAATTCCGTTGAAAGAAGTCTAGGTTTGTTGAGGGACAGTTAATGTCACCTTCAAGGTGAATCACTCATCTGCACATTCATGTTAGGCAGGAAGGTGTCATCATTTCCCATACTACAGAGGTGGTCAGAGGTGGGTTTCAAAGGCGATAAAATAAATTAAATGATAATTTCACCACCTTAAAATTTAAACCCTTTTTATTCTAAACAAAACCAGTAAGAAAGTGAAAGACATGCCACAAACAGTAAATTCTTGTGTATTTTATATTTGGTAAAGAACTTGTATGTACAGTACATAAAAAATCCTTTCAACTCAATAGTAAAAGACAAATAACCCCATTTAAAATATGCAAATGATTTGAAGAGATATTACATCCAAAAGATCATAAGCATACACAAAATTTATAAAAATTACCATTCATTGTGAAAAATCAAATCAAAACTACATGTAACACAACTTCACACCCACTGGAATGACCATAATAAAAAAGGATGGACAATAACAAGAGTTGGAAAGATGTCATACTGAGAACATGTGGAATAGATTGTTATTGATTGATTTCTATTTTTAGTTTTTTCATAAACCATTCATTGTTGAGTATCTCAACTGTTCTTTCTGTCAGTTTTTCTGTCTATAAAATGTAATAATGCTTCCTGTCATTGATTATGTCCCAGCAATATTATGAATATGTAGTCACGAATTTGAATCCAAAGAGTCTTTTTGGAATTATTCATCTTGTTGGAAAATGCAAGAATGTTGGAGCAGGACGCCTTTGACAAAATTCAGATTCCGTAGAATGAAGGCTATCCATTTATGCAATGACAATAGCTTCATTTAAACCTTAATGGAAATCCATTTATAACAACTTTCCCATTTCCCTTTCTTCTTCAGCCTTTGGGCAGAGTGAACCTGCCTTGGCTTCTCATGACATGCAGGAATATTTATCTGCTACTGTCCTGGTTTCCAGATGCGACTGCGTTTGTAGACATGGGACATAGTTTAGCGACATGCTGAATCTCCGTAGATGACATATTTTCTCAGATTTCTTTTCTCTTCTTGGTGCTCATCTTTGATTGTCAAACCTCTGGAAATGGTTTCTAATTAATTAACTAATTTAATTTTTTCCACTATGTCTTTCATTGTCATCTATTATTGTTCCTTATACACTAAAAGAAAGCAGATAGTTTGTTTAATTATTCATCTTATTTCACTTACATGTTAACAGATACATAAGTATCTGGAAAGATAAAAAACAGACATTTCCTCTAGGCTCTTTTCCCTTTACTTGTTTTAGTAGATGAACTAGTATTCTAATTCTTACATGTACTTCCAAACATGTGGAGTGGCTCTTTTGGACTCACCATTTTTTCAAATACTTTGGTGGTCACAGAATAATGACCCGCAAAGGACATCACATGTACGTATGCATGTGTGCACACTCAGTATATGTGGATACTGATCTAAACAGTTATTATAATTATTTGAAAAAAATCTGGAAATAAAAGTGCACATATGTGTTGTCATACGTATGCACATGCAAATGTACTTATATATTCATCTATGTGTCTGTTATCATCTATCAATATGTCTTTGACACAAAATGACAATTATACTTTACAGCAGTCCAGAAAAGCAACATTCCTCCTGTAGTGTGTGTGCGTGTACACACACCCACAAGCACACACACACACACACACACACACACACACACACACACGAGCATGAGTCCTTATGTAAATAAATGTGTTTGTGTTTCTGAAGAAGAATAGTCAGTTTCTAAGTACTATAAGAGAATTGTTCTTGGAAAGTACAATTCAAAACAACTAGAAAAAAAACATTTTTGCTAATAAAAATATTTATAATGTACAAAGCATTAATCACAAATGCATGTATTTGTTATGTTTAAAATACTATACTAGTGATGCACATACATTTCCACCACGTTATTACCCTTTAATGTTGTGGCTACCTTAGATGTTTGTTAGTTGCCTAGGTTAGCAAGAAAATAATTTTTAAAATTGTCAACTGATTTTTTAATATATGAATATTTATTATTTATGATGAAATAAATCATAGTCTCCAAGAACATAGCTCCATTTTTTCTTCCCTAAAAAAATGGATTCATTTGCATATTAGAGATAATACTTTTAAAAGTTTTTCCTTTTTTTCTGTATGAGGCAGGAAGGACAGTGAGAATGAAAGGACTCTACTTCTGTCTCAGCCCTTTCTACCTGTAAGAGCTTAAAGAGTTATCCTATTTCTGCCGGAAAAATTTCCTAGAATTATATTTATTGTTACTACGTTTTCCTTTTTTTATCTCCCCCTTTATGTAGTCATTTTATTAGATTGTTATTGTTTCTGATAGCTTTATTATCTGAAAATCTTGGTGATTCATTCACAGTTTACTTTGCTCTAGGTCAAGGCTGATTTTTCTTCTGAAGCTTGTTATCAAGGCTGTTCCTACATCACCTGGCTGATTTCTTCCAGGGAGAAAGTGGTACTATACTTCCCTATCCACATGGAGTGAGGCAGGTCTATATAAATGTGATCAAATTTGACATTTTTAATGGGAAGATCTTTAAAAGCAGGATCGAGGGTCACCACAGCCTTTTTAACTTTGAGTATGGATGACAGATCATGGTGCTGCAGAGATCTGTTGCCTGTCTATATGAAAGTTTTATTCAGTAAGCATAATTTTGAAAATAATATAAATAGAGAAATCACATGTACCACTAACTGTTATGGTTTTTCTTATCCACAGTGATTGCAAATTTATTCTTTGCTTTGTACACAGGTTTTTGTAATAAGTTGCAAAGTTTCATTAAAACAAAATGAAAAATAATAGAATGATTTACTTTGACATTTTCATAATTAACATTAATGATCAAATTTATATAGATCATTTCTAATGTGTGTGTACAAGTAGTGTAGAAGGCATGTGTGTGACTTCTGTGTTTTTTTAACAGATACTTAGTTATAAAATTGTATTTTCTTTCCCTAATTTCTTATTCCTCTAGAAATATTCCTCTCACCTCTAAGAAAATTTATTTAAAAACAATAACTTTTGAATATCCCCATGACTATTCCAAGTTTTTTATATGCAAATATTTTAATATTAATAGTTATATCAAATCATTAGATTTTATTACACAAAAATATTTAGTTTGATATACAAAAATATCATGTCTAACATTTATTAGCATCATTGTATTATCATCCTTTATAAAAACTTCGTTTCTGATGACAGGTGAATTTTTTCTTTAAGAAATTATTTTTCTGTAGAATCATTGCTCAGCCTAAACATATACATAATTATAATTAATGTCCTTCATATAAGCTGATTTTTAAAATGGCTATGACAACTCTATGGAAATGAGCGATATGGTTTCCAAAACATGATATAACAGAGACTATGTAATAATTGAATCTATTACATCAATCTTGTCAATAGTTCTTACTGAGAAGAGACATAATCCAATAAAAATATAGAATTCCCAAAAGAAACATTTGCTATTTGTGGACACATAGGTAACTGTGTATCTGGAGACAGAAATGTCTCTCAACGTTCTAAGTAATTTTAAATTTGGAAATAATCACCAATACATAGAAAGATAAATTGATTTTAAGATAAATAGTGTTGAAATTTTGTTTAAAATTTATAAGAAATTAATTCTTGTAAATAAATTTTTAAGTAGTATAAATAATTTATGTGACAATTTTCTCAGTGCATTATGACATCTTTATTCCTTAGACTATATATCATAGGGTTGAATAAGGGAGTCACAATAGTGTAGAAAAGAGAGCAATTGGTCAGTCCCTGCTGAGCCCTGGGTCTTGAGTCTTAGATATGTGATAATGACTGACCCAAAGAACAGTGCCATGACTATAAGAGGAGATGAGCAGGTGGAGAAATCTTTGGCCTGACCTGTGGCTGATTAAAATCTAAGGATCATAAAGATGATTTTGCCATAGGAGACAAGTATCAACTGAAATGGGTCCATAATCCACAATACAGTAACTATGTAGACTATCATTTAATTCACAAAAGTATCTCCATAGGCCAGCTTAAGGATTGGGGGATGTCTGAGAAGAAGTGATTGATAAGGTTAGAATCACAAAAGGGCAGAGAGAAAATCTGGAATGTCGATCCTATTTGGACTGGAATTTCACTTATCTACCAGCTGGACACAGAACTTTTAGTTCAAAACTGGAGGATAGTGCAGAGGGATGCAAATGGCCACATAGCAATTACAGGTCATCATGGCCAAAAGAAAACACTTGGTGGCTTCCAGCATAAGAATCCAACACTTTTGTGCAGTACAGCCAACTAAAGAAATTGTCCTTCTCTGGGTCCGAAGGTTTGTGAGAATTCTAGGGAGTGCAACTGAAACAGCAGGTTAATATAAAGGAAAAATTGCCAAAGGAAAAAATTTATGGAAGTCTGGAGAGCAGAGTCCCGTTTTGTTATTAGAAATATGATGATGTTGCCCAAGATAATGATATAGATGATTAAGAACAAATCAGCCTCCCAACCTTCCTAACCTCTGGCATCTAGAAAGCTCTGAAGATGGGGGGTGCACTGGCAAAGTCCAAGATAACGAATTTTATCAACCTAGTTAAATTTTCATTTGGTGGTTTTTTCTTGGTATTTTATCTGTAGAAAGAGGAAATTGACCAAATACATTTTTGATTTACTTTCATTGATCTATGGGTGTTTTCTAAGTTAAATGAAGACGGTGAGATTGGTTGGCATGATTACCCAATTATCTGTAATTTAAAATTTTACTATTTATGTATTTCCCACATTTTCATTTTAGAACCTATGCGATATCACTGTAAAATCTCCCCAAAAATTTCTATGTATTTTGTGAACACAGCCCAGGATAAACCCTAAATATGACTTGCTAAACATAGACACTGAAAAAATTGGCAGTCATTGAAGACAGATCCACAATTTTGTCATATGTTCTCACTTTAAAGTGATTACATTCCTTAACAATCTTGTTGCATTGCTTTATGAATTTTTTCTATCACACTTTAGCAGCTTTGTATCAAAAATTCTCTTCCTCATACATTTCTAACTGCTTTCTGCAGTCCTTCATTTCTCTTCTTTCATTAGATTACTTTGAACATACATGTCTTATTATATACTTCATATCTTTAGGAAGTGTTTTAAAAAAGAAAATATTTTACTATACATAACAAAATAAAACAAATATTTTTAATAGGCTACTGAGTGGGGAATAGAAAAGGATCTTCTTCAAGACAACTTGCATGGAACATAGATACATATAGAAACAATAAGGAGGGTAAACCTGGGAAAAGAGAGATGGCCCAGAATGTGTGTATTGCCTGCGTGTATGTGTATGGGTAGGAGGAGAACATATATTGTGTGATGTTTTATTCTGTGTGCTGTGTATAACTCCACAGTCTTTGTTGTTTGTCGAAAAGAAAAAAAAAACACTTCAGATAACTATTTCTAAACTCATTTCATTTTTAGAGATAAGGACATTGAGACTGACTATTGATGAAACTGATCATTTGCTCATAGGTTTTATAATTATGTTGGAAAAATTACTCTGGATGGCTTCTTTAGATAAAGAGTACTTTTTCATCAATTCAGTTCAACAGATCTGTATTTTACACTATGGCTAATAATTTTGTTAAAAATATTTAACTAACACAAAGGTCAGGAAATATACATTACCTTTGAAAATATTCATATATCACATTTCATATTTCAGTGTACAAATAATCTGAATTTTTTCTAAGTTATATAAAGTGGGGGACAAGTTGTCTTCTTTTACACATTTAAATACATTTAAAGTAATGAAATTTATTAGAAGACCCTCTCATGTACACTATTCTGCAGTTTGAGCTCTTAAATTTTCAAGTGTGTCCACGTTTTCTAGTCATTAAACAAATATGCTCATAAGACTTGCAAAACATGGTACTCTTTATGAGCTAATATCTGTTTAAAATAATCATAAAAATAAAGGGGGAGAGGAACTAGAATACACACACACATTATTTTTTTTAGAAAAAAATATTGGGATGTGAATTACTAGATACATGATATAATGCTGACAGAAAGTATTTCACTATATATTATATACTAAAAAAATTAGTTTTTTGTTATAAATCCAAGTAGGCAGGATATAATCTTGACATCACAAAATCCAGAATAAAATGGAAGTTTAAGAATGAGTAAGAATATTTAAACCATATTAGAGTAGGACAGTAAACTGCAAGGCAACTTCTAATTAGACAACAGCAGAATTTCATGTGAAAACAGATGAGTTCAAATTAGTGACTAAGACATTAAACATCAAGGTAGCTGTTTTTTCAAGGGTATCATGATATTTTTCTTCCTCAGGGTGTATACCATGGGGTTAAACATCAGAGTGACAATGGTATAGGAAAAATAGAGCAATTTGTCTGCTTTGGAAAAATATAGTTGCATTTTGTCATACATATGAAATGGTTCCAAATCTGCAGAATAAAGCTAGGACTATGATGTGAGATGGGCAATGAGGAAAGCTTTGACTCATCCTGTCACTGATGATGACTTCAAGGGGTAAGGGTGGTTTTACTGTAGGAGCCAAGAATCACCAGGAAAATGATCTTAAGAAACAGCACAGCAACTATAAAGACCAACATCTAATTTAGAAAAGTGTTCCTACAGGCCTACTTGAGTATTGCAGAGATGCCACAGAAGAAGTGGTAGATGAAGTTAGAACCACAAAATGACAGAGAGAAGATCTGACATGTCAGTCATACCCTGACTGGAATTCTACTGATCCAAGAGCCAGTCACTCTCAGCCTGTACTCAGCTTGTGGTTTCTAACTACAGGACATTGCAGAACACGACAAATGGTCACGTAGCAATTATAGGCCATCACTGTCAGGAGAAAGCATTCTGGGTTTCCAAGCACAAAGATAAAACATATTTTTGTAGTACAGTCAAAGAAAACAATATTTTTTTTCAGAGTCCAAAGTTTTATGATTATTCTAGACAGAGCTACAGATACATAACTGATTTCCCGGAAGGACAAATTACTGGGAAAAAATTACATTGAAGTTTGGAAAGCTTGGTCAAGTCTACTCATGAGGGTAATGATGACATTTTTCATCACGATTATCACACGTACAAGAAAAATATCACAAAAAGAAACATTTCGAGGTCGAGAATACAAGAAAAGCTCCAAAGACTAACTTTCATTAGTGAAGTAGAATTTGCTTCTGGTTGTTTTTTCTTGGTGTTCCATCTGTAAAAATAGTGAAATTAGTCATTTATCCTTTTAGTTTGTTTTCTATTGAAAAGAGAAGACTGAGAAACAAACATATGTTTTATTATTTCTATTTAAATTCCATCATTTTATGACCCAACATTAAAGAGCAAATCCAATAGTGAGGGTATGCTGAATTTTAACCATATCAACCAATTAACACATAATAATAGATTGTATTTTAGTATAATTGAAAGGTTCTAGAAATGTACATTTTTTATTTGTTTGCGTACAGAGCAAAGTGAATCATTTTACTCCACATTTTAACAGATTCCCAGAACAGAGTGATTTATATCTGTCACAGTTCTCAGGGGAATGCTCGGCATGTAATTTGCAATGTATTTTTTTTGTAACTCAACTCTTCCAGGTAATCTTTTCCAAGTATATCAAGTGCCTTTTCTTAGTTAGAGTACTGTTATAACTCTTCCTCATTCTGCATGAACTTTGCTTTGAAATTGTATTCTTATTTAATTAAATTATCAAGATCAAGGAACATTATCACCAGGCATTTTATTTCAAGAACTTGCATTTGTCATATCCCATCTTGTAGCAGTGTTTGATACCTTTCTTTATACCAATTGATTGACTAATTAATAATGACTTTACGGAGTAAATTGCATAGATGATATGATTTTGGGAACTCTGCCTAGTTCTTATTACCTGAAGTGACTCATTATCTGTGAGAATAGTTGTTCTCATTAAAAACAAACAAACAAAAAAATGCTCATTTTAATATCTGAGATTACACAGATAGGAATCCAATTTGAAAAGCACAAATCATTATCAAATATAATTATTACATATTTGCCTAAAAGATAAAATACTGAAGTGTTGGCTTCAAGTTTTTAGCTCTCTTTTCACCCACGTGAAAAATAACATAGATAGAGTGACTTCAAAATGGAGTCAGAGCCCCCATCCCAGAGGAATTGCCCTGAACGCTTAGTCCTGAAAACTTTGGAATGTTTGACTTGGGTAAAATAACCTTTTAATTGGGCTAGGCAATATTGTATACAAACAACTATTTTCAGAGCTAACAAGAAAGCAAACATCTGACCAAAGGAATGAAATTGAACATTCCTTAGAATTAGCACCACCCCATGTGGTTAAAGAATAACTTAGGATATTTGTACCTATAGAAATTTATTTAATCTATTCATGTAATTGTTTCCCTTCCTTTTCTCATGAATACCCCTTGCCTTTACCTCATACTAGAACACTATTTGTGTTTCTGGCTGAATCAGTGTTTCTCAAACAGCTATTCTTTGATCTCAAATAAACGCTATTTTGTCTCACTTTGGCTTTTTATTTTTAAGGTCAACATAACAATTCCATGAGGGAAAAATTTAAAAATGGCCAAGAAGTACGAAGTCCCACGTTTGCATATTATTATTTTAATTCTTCCATTCTCAATAGGAATGGCTTCTAAAAAAAATGATACATTTTAGGAAAAAAAAAGATTTATTCTTCCTTGATGCAGCATATATCTGTTTTCTGCAGTGAGTCATAGAAGCATATATAAAGATAAACCAGTATCTTGCTTATTCAAAAAGGTTTGGTACAAATAAGTTTTAGATATTTACCTGATGAATTATTAATACAAATATGCCATACTTAGGTAGGTTTTTACTATCTTCCAAGTATTTTTGTATCAGTTTAGTTTTGAATTCCTTTATCACAATGAAATGAAAAAATCCGAAATTCCAGTTCTGTTTTGAGTGCCAATTTTGAGTTTAAAATCTTCTTTACTTGGTATCTGCTGAATCTTGATCCTCGGAATTCTATGGTGTTCTAAAAAAAAAAAGAAAAAATGTCAACACAAAATCATATTGACAGAAAATAATTCATACTTTCTTTTCTAATTTTAGTTATAGTGTTTTTCTCTTCGGTAATTTCTGTACACTTGTTTTTGCATTTAATAAAGAAATCTGTTTTAATAAGAAATAGACATTTTTTTTTCTCATAGAAACTCATATCTCTGGGCTAAAATAAGACCAGTAGGCATTGCGACAGGCTCTGTAAAGTCTAACATTACTCTGTAGACCCCAGTCAGTTTCTTTACCAATGGTCTTGGTTTGACAATTCTGGCTTGATTAGATGACCAAGAGGAATGACAATCCCACCCCAATTCCCTGGCTCTCTCAACTCTCCAGCAGCAGATTTCTTACACAGTTCCGACTTCAAGAAAGCCTGCAGTCTAACATGGAGGAGGAATAAGGGCGCTGGGAAGTTCCTGCTGCTGAGTGTGTCTCAGGCCTCTGGTGCTGGCCTGTAATAGAGGAAAGGGCATGTGCAGAGAGGCTCTGTGGCTCCAAGTGATTCCTGAAGCGTCCTCTGCTTGAGAGCTTGCTAAGTGCAGGTTTGATAATATAGTATAGATCGAATATATTTTTTGATTCATGATTTGACATTTCAGAAAAAATATTTTTCTAATTGACAACATGGTGAGATTCTAAAAATTTAATATAGCTGTTTTATTGTCTTTAATTTTGTGTAGATTTAAATAATCTTAATTTTTAAACTTTTTAGTCTTTAAAGTATTTAAAATTTTTCTTCTCTTACATTACTATTTTTGAATTTTTTAAAAATTCAAGTTATTTTTGATCACAAGTCCTGAAAACATTTTTTATACTTTTTTTGGTACTGAAAAAAAGACACATGCCCAATTTATAAATTTATCACTAATGTAATCTTGAAAATCATACACTTTTTTCTTTTTGATTTGTCAAAGATCAAAATTTGTATTTGTCAGTGTTTGTATAATTATACCATTGTATGTTATTATTCTATTTTGTTAAATACTGAGAATTTCTTCCTTGATTAGTTGACTTTTTTTTTAATTTTGGATTATTGGGCTGATATTGATTAATAAAATCAAAGAAATTTTAAGCATACAATTCAACAGTTTGTTATATATGTATTGCATTGTGTGTCCTACACCCAACATTAGATTTCCTTCTGTTACCTAATATTTCACCTGCTTTACCCCTATATACCTTTTTCCTCCACCCCTTCCCTCTGTTAACTACTAATCCACTGTCCGTGTCATGATTCTCTGTTAATTTGTCAAGTATGTTTGTTTGTTTGTTTCAGTTTTATATCCCACATATGAGTGAAATCATATGGTTTTCAACTTTTTCTATCTAACTTATCTCACTTAGCATGATTATCTCAAGATCCATCTGTCCATGTTGTCACAAATGGCAGGATTTCATCTTTTCTTATTGGCTGAATAATAATCCATTGTGTATACATACCACAACTTTTAAATTCTTTTTTGATTTGAGTATTCTTTAATTTATCATCATTCAGTGCTCACTGGAAGTCATTAATTATTACTATGTTCATTTTTACAAATCTTAAATTTGTCCATCTCTATATCTATTGCTACAGCCCTTTTAATTATTTTTAAATAAATGACTCTAAATGTTATATATTCTGATTCCTTTCTGTTCATAAAAATTTGTTTCTTTCAAGGGTCAAAGATGATTTGGCTGATACTAAAATTTCTCTGCTGGATACTAAATATTCCTTAAGACATTTAGTAACAATAAGCAAGGGAGAAATGCAAGAATTTTCTTTGTTATGTAGTTTTACATTTACTGAATAAAAGGTTATTAAGCCTTGTGATTTACACATCACATTATCTTTATACTAAATGTTAACTATATACAAAAATATAATAAATAAATCAGAAATGATTTGAAATCCTGACACTGTGAAGAAGTCAATATTTTCTTCTAATATAGTGAATAGACTGATGATTGACAAGGCAGGGTGTGACGGAGGTTGGGGGGTGGCAAAATGCGTGAAGGTGGGCAAAAGGTACAGGCTGACAATTATAAAATAAATAAGTCACAGGGATGTAATGTACACTATTATGACTCTAGTTAATAATCCTCTATTGCACATTTGAAAGTTGAAAGTCCTCATCATAAGAAAAAAATTTTGTAACTATGTATGGTAGTGAATGTTAAGTAGACTTATCATGGTGATCATTTAACAATACGTAGAAACATTAACTAATTGTATACATCTGAAATTAATATAATGTTAAGTACCAATTATACCTTAATTATTTTTTGAAATTTATGTTTTGTATTCTCTTTGTAATAAAACTGAACAATAAATAAAAATATGATACATAACTCAGAAATTATTTGAAGTCTTACTACTGTGAAGAAATTTGTATTTTCTTCTAATCTACATCCTCCCAGATATTGCTGCAGTGAACTGAATAAACATCCACTGCTAACATGAACATGCAAAATATTATGTGAAATTATAAAGCATTATTTTTTTTGTTTTATAAAAATAGAGTTATGGTTTATACGTACATATACATTCTTTCTCACGTGTCAGGAAAGCTTGGAATGCCTTAATGAAGCAGATCTCAAACATGTCTTGAGATGCTCTAGGGTTGAATGGTGTAGGTGTTCTCTAGTGTCTTTATAAGTTTCAACTGAGAGTGCCTTCTTTTTCTTTAAGTTTTCTTTGCCCTCGAGAAAATTCTTTAATAAACAGTTTTAAGCAAACAAACACATGCAATTCTCATTCTTGAGCAAATATATTCATGAGGTTATACTGACAGTTTTTAAAATAAAAGGATAAGTATTTTGATTTTACACTCAAAAAAAAATTGCCAAATTATTGCTCAAAAAGGATACAGAATTCATTCCAGACTATTTATATGGTGTATTACTTTCTTTGATCTACTGTAATAAATTATTACAAATTAGGTGGCTTAAAACAATAAAAATTTAGTCTCTCACAGTTCTAGAATCCAGAGTCCAAAATCACAATGCAGTCCAGGTCTCACCCCCTCTAACAGAGAATCTTCCTCACTTCCAGGTTTTAGTGATTTTTGGCTTTCCTTGATGTGGCTGCATCACTGCAATCTCTGTCTCCATCTTTACATGCTCTTCTCTGTGTCTCTGCAACTATTTCTAAAAGTCCTGTGCCCTTCTGTCTCATAAGAA
Source organism: Macroglossus sobrinus (assembly GCA_004027375.1). Lineage (NCBI taxonomy): Eukaryota > Metazoa > Chordata > Mammalia > Chiroptera > Pteropodidae > Macroglossus > Macroglossus sobrinus. The sequence continues at coordinate 18,747 of PVKZ01005270.1, forward strand.
CACTGGTTAGAGGATTTAGCACCCACTTTAAGCCAGGATGATCTCATTTTTTAAATTTACTACATCTGAAAAAGCCTTCTTTTTCTTCAATAAGGCCACAGCTACATATCTAGATGAACATATACTTCGGGCAACATTCAACCCAATACACATTGATATAGATAGTTTAGAGTGAAAACTCTGGAAATTTCTAGTCTTAAATAGACATTACCAAAATAAAACCTGAAGCTCAGGGAGAAGGAATGACATTATTAGAGGACAATGAGAGTTGAGATAATAGAGGAGGGGGTTTGTAGTCTTAAATCATTATGGATGGTGACTTCAGAGAGACAAGAAAAAATATGAAATAAATACTAAGATTATTCTGCATCCACCATCTCAGCTGCTGCTGTTTTTTTTTTTTCACATTAGCTAAGTTAAATCAGAGTACAGAGGATATTAGTAAAGAAATCTGAAGGGATGGGAATGTTAAAGAAAATAAATCACACATCATGACTCTAATCCCTGGTTATATAACACACTTGGTTAATCAACATTTTATTGCTCAGGCAATCTCTAAACTCACTAGTTCACACTGAGAGGAAACAGAGATGTTCAAATTAGATTGTTATAATCAAGATAAATTGTGCTGTGATTACAAAGAAGTTTTTTACTTAACCCTATGAAACTAAGATTCCTTAACATAAAGTGAGGTTACTATGATGATATTCATCATCATTATTTAGAAACATAAAATAAGACTAGATATTTTCTGATATCTCTACATGACAAACCTACAAGAATGTCTTTTTTTATGTAATTTCAAGTATTTTCATCACTGTAATAACTTACTTAGTAGTTTTCTCAGTGCCATCATGATGTCTTTGTTTCTCAGAGTGTATATGATAGGATTCAATGTTGGGATCAGAACAGTGTAGAAAAGAGAGATCACTTTTCCAATTCCTTTAGATTGATTTGTTCTGGGTTGCAAATAAGTGATAATAGCTGTTCCATAGAATAAGACCACAATGATCAGGTGAGAAGAACATGTGGAGAAGGCTTTTGCTCTCCCACTGGCTGATGATATTTTGAGAATGTTGGCAATAATTTTAACATAGGAGATAACGATCAATAAAAATGGAACAATGATATATACTACTGTAACTACACAGACTGTGATCTCATTCAGAAATGTGTCCCCACAAGCAAGCTTGAGAATTGGGGGGATGTCACAGAAGAAATGATTAATTGTGTTAGACCCACAAAAGGGCAGAGAAAAAATCTGATATGTTTGACCAGTTACGGCTGGAGCTGCACCAATCCAGGAGGCAATGGCCAGCTGGACACAGACCTTGTGGTTCATGACCAATGGATAGTGCAGTGGGTTACAAATAGCCACATAGCGATCATAGGCCATCGCTGTCAGAAGGAGACACTCTGAGCCTCCAAAGGAAAGGACAAAGCACATTTGTACAGCACAAGCAACCGAAGAAATGTTTCCTTTCTGGGTCAAAAGATCCATGAGCATTCTTGGGACAGTGGTTGTTACATAACAGATTTCTGAAAAGGAAAAATTGTTAAGAAAGAAATACATGGGAGTCTGGAGGACGGGGTCAATTCTGGTTATCAAAATTATGATGCTGTTGCAAATCAGGATAGTCAGATAGATGACCAAAAATATCCCAAAAAGAATCCATTGGCTTTTGGGAATATCAGAAAACCCCAAAAGGACAAATTCTGTTATTGTAGTCACATTTGATTTTTCCGTTTTTAGTTTGTTCTTCATCTGCAAATATGTAAATTCAGAATGGTTAATTTATTAATGTCTTTGGCACACTTTCCTCTTCTGTTAACATTTTGATGCATGGGCGTATTTCCATAATCTCTAAACTTAAGTTCATCTTGATTCATTTATAGAAAATGAACTTTGAAACTTCAGAAGAAAACTGATACACAGTTAAAATCAATTCAAGAATTAAAACTTAATATATATATTTTTATACTTGGATGCAATGATACCAGAGAAAATGTGAAGTGTGCATTCTTATTTAAAGCTTCTAGTGCAGAAATAATACCTAATTATTTCAGCCTGATAAAGGGTGGAATTGTGATACAGGCTTTAGCTATTGCATTTCTCTGGATTCATAAGGGTTTTTTTTTTTTTTTCTGAATTGATTGACTTATTCTACCTTTCTTCAGTTTAAAGAGTTTTCCTTAAAGCTTTTGATCATTTTTTTAGTTAAAATGAGTTTAAGTCCTCAATTTGTATTCTAATGAGAATAATTTTCTTAGAGCAATTTTTTGTTACTGAGGGAATGAGTAAATGCAGTATTATCATTATAATTTATGTACCTCTCCTCTCAGTCATGCTAAATAAAAAGAAAAAAAACCTGTAATCTCATCATACTGTTCAATAGCTTTCTTTATTAACACCCACATAATGTTAATAACTTTAAACTCAATAAATATGACCTGTTCATCCCGATATTTGTTACATTTCCCTCATACCTAGGTAAATTTCTAATGTCATATAGTTCCTTTGAACCAAAAACAATTCCTTTTCTCTATTTTCCCTTTTAAATTTGCATGATAATGTGTAACTTTGATTAAAATCAAATATTATTTTATCTAAAATGTGAAAGCCTGGAGACTATGAATGAAACTTAAACACACACATATATTCACACACATACACAAATACACTATCTTAATTCATTGCATATTAAAGCCATTCCAATTCAGGTGGTCAGTTCAACTTGACACTTTCCACTAAACTTTATTAATATTTGTAGTGTAAGTTTTCAAAACAAATTTATAACAAAGATATTATATTTATTATCTCATTATCTACTATACCCATATTCACTTGTTAGCCCATCAGCTGATGTTCTTGTCTTAATACTTTAATAAATAAAGCTCTAGGCAAATATTCTCTCATGTTTCCCAATTCATTAATACAGGTTTTCAAAATTACCTTAATAAATAAGGGTGATTATAAATGACTTTATTATCATTATTTGACCTATATCTAATGTTATATTACTTTATGATTAAGAAAGTAATTAGTTACATGAGTAGTTAACTTTATTTTCAAATAAAGATTTTAGAATTTCATGTTTTTTCTATTTTATTTTTGTATCTTGATCCTCAAATTAAGAACTCTCTTTAATTAAAATAGTGTAATAAACATTTACAGCTTACCTTTATATATTTGCATGAAAAAGTCTATGTGAGTGGAGGTGTTTATGAACCTGTAATCTAGTTAAATTCTTCTGTCATGTTGAGGAGCCACTGTAATTCTATGACATTCTTGCTGGCATCAAAAAATGGCTGCTCTTAAATAGGAAGCAGCCACGCTCACCTGGGGGAATCTTCTCTCATGTGTCAATTAAATTCCTGAATGCTAATTTTTTTTTTTTTTGGCAATCATATGGGTTTAGTTGTTAAAACCAGTTTTCTTGTAGGTGACTTGCCCTTCTCTTCACCCTTTCTTGGCATGAAGCTCCCCTCAATGAAGGAGTCCCTTGGTGAAGAAACTTAATTGTTAAATAGTACTTTCAGGAGAAAGGTAAAAAATATTCTACAAATTGTATTTCAGGCTCTTAATAATTGGTGTGGGTTTGCCTTTCTTTCTTTTGTTCTCATATTTGATCTACTTCTAGATCTTCCACATGTTGTATCACATGACCATGGCATGCGAGGTCTCTTCAATGCATTGAGTGGTAAGAGCCCTTTGCAGAAGTAGAACACTCTGTTGATTAACTTTTGTGGAAATTAAAGCATGTCATGTCTGCTGACAATAAAAAAACTGGATGATTTTATTCATTATATGATATCGACTCAGGCATCAGGGACAGTATCTAGCTGATTTGAAAGGAACCCTCATACACTCAGGTGGGACTGCAAATTGGTATAGCCACTATGAAAAACAGAATGAAAGTTCCTCAAAAAACTAAGAATTGATCTCCCATATGATCCAGCATTCTCTCTACCGAATATTTACTCCAAAGACTTGAAATCCCATATTTGAAAAGGTATTTGCACACTGATGTTCATTGCAGCATTATTCACAGTGGTCAGGACATGGAAGCAATCGAAGTGTCCTACGATAGATAATTGGCTAAAGAAGCTATGGTACATTTTTACAATGGAATATTACTCAGCCATAAGAAGAGTTGAAATACTCCCATTTGCGACAACATGGGTGGACCTTGAGATAATCATGCTGAGTGAAATAAGCCAGACAGAAAAAAGTTGAAAATCACATGATATCGCTTATGTGTGGGATATAAACCTGAAAGCAATAAATGAACAGGACAAACAGAGACTTATGGGCATGGACAATAGACTAGTGGTTACCAGAATGTAGGGGATAAGGGGAAGGGGGCAGATGGATGGGGTAAAGGGAGACAAATACGGGGTGACAGAAAGAAATTTAACTATGGGAGGTGAACACACAGTGTAAAATATATATATATATATATATATATATATATATATATATATATATATGTATATATATGTGTGTGTATATATATATATGTATATATATATATGTATATATATGTGTGTGTGTATATATATACTTTCAGCTAAAGTATACAGCTGAAACTTATTAGATTTTGTTAACCAATGTCACAATAAAAAATCAATAATTTCATACTTATAAAAACGACAAAGATAAAAAATAGCAAGTCACCTTAAAAATGAGCATCTCAAATAAGAATATTTAAGACAAAAAGCAAACAAGCAAACTTTTTGCTAACGTCCTCATTCCATTTCAGATACTTCGAAGCAGGTATGACAGTAACATTATCAAACTTGATAATTCTATAAGTAATTATATTTGTTTTTTCTGTTTTATCATTCTTTGTGTATTTGATGTGTGTATCTAAATGCATTTCTTTTTTGTATTTTAAGCCTTCTCTTTACTACAGCATGTCTCTCATTCATTGGCCCTCTGTGCTCTTTATTATGACTGATATTATTTTTGTCTTGCTTATTTCTCTCAGCATGTGGGATTTCCATCATGATTATCTACAAATGAAAACTACACACTTGATTTACCTCCAGGAAGTGTGTCACTTCCTTGTAAACTGGGACAAATTGAATGCCCATCCCCCGTTAATGTGGAGAATTTGAATACTTCCTTATTCAATTAGATATCAGCATCACCTGAAAAAAGTATCTAGAAATTAAAATAATTCCTCAGCTATATCAGTGGCTTAATAAAATAAAGAAGCATCTTACACCAGTTTCACAGAACAATTATGCTGTCAGAGATAAGGGAACACTGGTTCCTCTCACCCCAGAATCCCATGGTTCCTTACTTTGTACTTTGTGATCCCATTTCACCTTTTCAGCTTTCAGAGAGTTGAGAATTATAGACAGATGCAAAATACAGGAAAAAGTACGCTCTTAAGAGCCTCAACACAGAAGAGATACATCGCATCTACCCACATGCCGCTGTAGGAACTAATTGCATGTCTAACAAAGAAATAAGAGGGCTAGAGAATGTTGTTCATTGTGTGTCAAAGACACAGAAACATATTTGGAGAGCATCAAGCCAGACTCTGCCGCTGTCCTCAGCTTCGGTCACTAACAGTGTGCTACAGCGTGCTGTAACATATGTACATTTAGATTTAAGTTTCAACAGGAGATTTATATAACAGAATAATTATGTGTAGTACATAGCTATGTATTTCAGATTTTTAAGACATATTTGTGTTTAATGCAATGTCCTTATTATTTTTATTTTAAATTCACAACGTTGCTAAAGCATAATTTACAGAAAATAAAGTATAGACTTTAAACTTTATTTAATAAGATTTTAAATGCGATGACATTTAACAAATATAAACATTCATAAAACCAATGCCACAATCAAGATACGTACATTTGCAAAATTCCAGAACATTTCTTCATGTACCTGTGTGGTCCAACCTTCCTGTACCTCAACCTCAGGAAGCCAAAGATCAAATTTCTGTAGCTATCGATCACTTATAATCCAACACTTATTATCCTGAAGTCTTTGCTCTTGGTAAGGATTTTAAGATTTATCTATGTTTTATATATGTATATGTTATTTATTGTCCAGGCAGAATTAAACATCATGCTTTATTTTTATCTCTAATGAGATTTGGGTTGTTTCTAGATTTTTAGCTCATGTATATTTATGAGCAAGTTTTAGAGAAAGGCATGTGCTGTCATTTCTTTTGAATTAAAATTTCGAGGTAAAATGGTTGGATCATGTGGTAGATTTATGTTTAGCCTTTCTAAAAGCTGTCCAGATGCTTTTCAAAGTGGCTATAACATTTTACACTCCCAACCAGCAAGCAGCATATGAAAGTGAGAATAGTTTGACATCTTTGCCAACACTTGGCTCAGTTAGAGTTTTCAATATTTTGCCATTCTCATGGTGGTTTGCAATATCTCACATGGGTTTAATTTATATTTTCTAATAACTAAAGATGTGCATGTGTTTATACACTTATTGGCTATTTACATGTTTTGTTTTGATGGAGTGGTCATTGAGATCATTTGCTCATATTTTTTCTACCAGGAGTTTCATTACTATTGAATGGCAAGTATTCTTTATATGTGTGAAAAATATTTTTTCTCTCTGGTTTGCTTTTAAACCTTTTAATGTAATCCATTGAAGAAAAAAGTATGTTAATTTTTGCATAATAATGTATTTTTAATGAATTATGTTTTTATATCATTTTAAGAAATCTGTATTCATTATAATATCACAGGATTTTCTGCTATCATTTATTCTAGGCCTTTTTTGTGTTAGTTTTTATATTTGAGCCTGTGACCCATTTTGAGTAGATTTTTGTGTTTGATGTTTATTTTTCCCAATGTAGGTATTTAAATGCTCTTCTAGTATTTGTCGAAAAGCTTTTCATTCCCCACGGATTGTACTAGCTAGCATCTTTGTCAAACTCAGCTCAGCATAAATGTGTGTACCTTTTTCTAGATTCTCTATTCTGTTCTATTAAACTATTTATTTATTACTTTACCAAGTCCTCACAGTTTTTATTATAGTAAACTTATAGTAAGTTTTTTTTTTAAAAAATGTTTTTTATTATGGTAACCTTGGTTAATAAAATCCAGTAAGTTTCAGGTGTACAATTCAATAATAAGGCATATATATATTGCACTGTGCATTCTCTACTCATAGTTAGATTTTTTCTGTCATCACTTATTTGACCCAATTATAATAACTCTTGAAGTTAAGTAGTGCCCTTCCTCTAAATTTTTGTTTTTGAATAAAAGTTGTTTTGGCTCCCTTGCATCCTTTGCAATTTGATACAGATTTTAGAAGAAGTCTATTAATGTATATAAAATGTCTGTTGGAGTTTTTTACTGATATTCATTTAAACCTATAGAGAAATTTAGACTGAATTGACAGTTAACGATATTGAGTATTGCCATCCATGAAAATATCTTTTCACTTATTTATCTCTAATTTCAGCACTTATAAGTTTTCATAGTATAATTCTCATGTTTTATCAATTTTTTCTAGATTTTGCCACATTTTTATTAAATATATTAAATATATTTTTGCAATTTATATCCCAGTGGATTGCTGCTATTATATAAACAGTTAATGTCAAGTTAACATTTAATAGCATATCCTTGCTGAATTCAATTATTTCAGTGGTTGTTTTGTGGATACCTTAAGATATTCTAGTTAGAGAGACATCATGCTTACTGAGAGGGGTACTTTATTATCCTTTGCAGTGTTATTTAATTTATTTTTTTCTTGCTCATTTGTATTTTCTTCTTAACCCATGTGTTTAAAAATGTGTCAATTAATTTATAAACATTTCCAGTGTTCTTGAAATCTTTTTTCATTGCTTTCTCATTAATTTTATTGTATTCAGAAAAAATGTTCTATACAAGTACAAAACTTTGAAACTTAGAAACCATGCTCTAATAGTCAGCATATGATCTATCTTTGTAAACCCACAACAAGCTCCTGAAAGGAACTCACTTTTGTAAGTAACATTGTCCAGATTATCTATTCTCTTACTTTTTTTTTTATGTTTCATGGGTGAATGAAACACAGATGTGAAGATTTCTTGCTATGATTATAGAATTGTCAAGTAAGTGTCAGAATCTATTTTTGAGATTCTGATTTTATGTACATGCACATGTATGACATATATCTTTTCCTGATAAATTAACCTTTTCATGTCAATAAAAAATACCTGTGTATCTTTAATCATACAATAGCTGCTCAAGTTATTTACGCTTACTGATGGCAGGGAAAAGCTTTTTTAGTCACTGAATTTTTAATTTATCTATATATTTTAGCTTTAAAATGAGTTTCAATTAGATGGTATTTATTTGTCTGGCTTTGTAATCTATTTTCTGCTTTTTAACTGAAGTGTTTAGTTAATTAACATCCAATGCTTATATATGTATTAAAATTAGTGGTATCAATTTTGAAAAAGCCTTGCTTATTTGTTTGTCTCTTCTCTGTTTGTTCTCTATTTCCTTTTGGATAATTTAGGTTTTTCTTTAAAGTTCCATTTTACTTTATCTTCTGGATTTAATGTGATTGCTTTAGAAATTAGCTTATAAAATTTTAAATCAGATTATTTAAGTTAATAATGTGCCACCTTATGTACTCTAGAAACCTGTTTCAAATGTTGCCTTCAGGAGAGGTGTTGTAAAGACAAATAAGGTAAATAACCACACTTTCCTGCTCTGCCTTCACGTGTTTCACTGCAAGAATTTAAAAAGGCTTTCTTCATTCAAATGCAGCAAATTATGACTGCTCCTTCCCATCATTCTGAGGAGTCAGCAGAGCTCAAACTGCCAATACGTCAATATTTTATATTTTTAAAACTATATAGTTTTCTGCAGTTTAAGTGTTCACTTTCATAGGACACCCACAGGTGCCATACCTACTCTCATCATCCAAGATGTAGAGCTGAACCTAGGATGTCCATCCTTCCACGTTGCCTTAACATGACTAGGACAATCGTAGGCTTTGGCCCGACCTGTGGCTGATGACAATCCAAGGATCTTAAAGAGGATTTTGCCACAAAAAGGCAGAGAGGAAATGTGACTGTCTGCCCTATTAGGACTGGATTTTCACTGACCTAGGAGCCAGCCACCATCTGGACACAGAACTTATAGTTCATGACTGAAGGATAGTGGAGAGGAAAACAAATGGCCATATTGTGGTCAGAGTCCATCACAGCCAGAAGGGAACACTCAGTGGCTTCCAGCATAAGAACCCAGCACTTTTGTGCAGTACAGCCAACTAAAGAGATTCTCCTTCTCTGGGTCCAAAGATTCGTGAGGATTCTGGGCAGTGTAATTGATATGTAGCATATTTCCAAAAAAGGAAAAATCGCCATTGAGAATACATGGAAGATGAAGAGATGGGTCCAGTTTTGTTATTGGATATATGGTGCTGTTGCCCATCAGGATAATGATATAGATGCTTAAGAGCAAACCGAATAGAAAGCCCTGAAGATGGGGAACATCGGCAAAGTCCAAGAGAACAAATTCCATCAATTTAGTTAGACTTTCTTCTGGTGTGTGTTTTTTTCTTCTTCTTGGTATTTTATCTGTGGAAAGAGAAAACTGAGCATATGCTTTTTGGTTTACTTTCATTGATCCGTGGGTGTTTTCCAAGTTGTATCAAGACATGATCACCGTAATTGCTTCTAATTTAACAATGTTACTATTTATGTATTTCCCACTTTCTTGGTTTAAAATCTATGGCATTTCACTGTAAACTCCCCTGAAATTTTCTTTAAGATCTTTCTATGTACTTCATGAATATAGTCCAGCATAAACCCTTCCTATGCCCTGCTCAGCACAGACACTGGAAAAACTGACAGTCATTGAAGACATATAGCTTTGCCATACGTTCTTACTTTTAAGTAATTACATTTCTTGACAATCTTGATGTATTTCTCTATGCATTTTCTCTATGACACTTTAGTAGCTTTGTATCTAAATTCTCTTCCTTATATATTTTCAACTGCTTATTGCAATTCTTCATTTTTCTTTCTTAACTAGATTACATTAAACATACAAGTTCATATTATAAACTTCATATTATTATGTAGTATATAAAAAAGAGAGAATTCTTTATTGCACAGAGTGAAATACAACAAATATTTTTAATAGGATACTGAGTGGGAAATAGAAGTAGATTTTATTCAGAACTAGTTTTCTGGGAACACAAATGCATATAGTTAGTAAAGAGGATACACCTGGGAAAAACAGAACTGGCCTGGAATGTGTGCATTACCTATGTGTATGTGTGTGAGCAGAAGGAGAATATGTATTGTGCAATGTTTTACCCTGTGTGCTGTGTGTACCTCCACAGTCTTTGTTGTATCTCAAAAGACACTGCAGATAATTACTTGTAAACTCATTTGATTTTTAGATATAAGGACATTGAAGCTGACTAATGATGAAACTTTGATCATTCGCTTGTAGGTTTTATGATTGCAGGTCAGGGCCTATTTTGTTATTAAACTTGAGTTTGAATCCTAACTCCATAATTTATTATTCATATGTGTGATATTGAGCAATTATGTAAATTTCCCAAGGTTTGCTTCCTTATGTGATAATTAAATGAGATACCATTGGTTAAATTACCTGTTTATTTTAATCAAATTTTAATTTATTTATTATGTTCTATAATGATGATTATGGATATTATATTATGTTCTTAAAATCTTAGTCTCCAGGGCTGTAACACATTGTCTAACAAAACTGTACTTAATAGAGTTATTAAGCTACTTGGTCACCATTTGCTTCCAATAACTAGTTGAGTACTTACACAGGTGAGTGGTTTATAAATATTCCATAAGAAAAATTTAACTAGATTCCAGTACACAGTAGCCCACGAACTGAATATTGAAATAAACTTCAAATGGAAATTAGTTATATTCTGGTAATATGTCCTCATTTAAATAATCAGAGCTTAATTTTACTTGTTTGCAAATATACTCAGTAATAACATAAGTCAGAGAACTGTTTTCAGGAAAAATTTAAATGTTGATTTAAAATAGGCAGTTGCAGTTCTATTAGGTGTTATTATAATTATTATTGTGCTTATTGCTTTTATCACTATTAGTTTAACATATCTTTTTCTTTCTTTTATCATGCCCTAAAGTAGTCTTTTCTGTCTAGGAGAGAAGACAATCAATGTACAGAAAAGTGTTTTGCCAGGAACACTGAGCTTAAAATTAGTTGGCTATTCTATGCTGTGTGGATACAAACCTATGGCAATACCTGTGAAAAAACACTATAGCTTGCTGGCTTTTATTTTTAGTTTTTTTTCTCTTACCTGTTCCAGTCTTTACTTTGAAGATACAGGAGAACTAAACTTTGTTATAGAAATAAAAGAAAAAATAAATTGAAAAGTTTAACTCAAATTTTATTTAACATTTGAAAATATCTCCAGAGAGAACCTCGTTTATTTTTTTCTGAAATTGACCTACTCTTTCCATTAACTGTTAATGGTATTTTTCAGTCGCAACATTGGAACTTCAGTTCTCTTACTATTTTTTTTTTGTTTATCATAAACTAGAATAATATAGAGAATAAGAGGCCTGGTTAATTAAAACTATTTTTTATTTTTGATAACTTTTGAACATTTATTATACATTAATCACCCTGTTAATAACTTTACCTTCATTGTTGCTTTATTACATTCTGAATGAAATAGGTATCAGTATTCACATTTTGCATAGAGCTGGAGGAAGAGAGAAATTAAATAACTTGCCCAACATCAAGAAAGTTATGTAACCTGACTGACTTCAACCTTGGCACTGCAATGCCAGCGTACATATTTTTCATCAGAGTTCAATGGGCTTAATACAACATTCAATAGAAAATATTATTTTTAATTTAATATTCTGAATAGAATCACTAAAATTAAGAACTATAAAACCACAACAGCAAGGTGATCTTATGTCCATTTCATATCTAATTCACTGTTATAAAAATGAAAGACTCATTACTAATGAGTAAAATCTGTATATTTTAGGTTCATAAATTATTCTGTTTGGAAGAAAGAGTTTTCTTTGATGTCAATTCTTAAGTTGAAAAATAATACACTATAGTAAAATAAGTGGCATAAAATAATTACTGCTTAACTATTTATATTGTGGAGAAACCACTAAGTGTTGCTTCTTGTACAAAAACTATGGTTGTGTAATAGAAGCTTTTAATTCAAATTATTCAAGATCCAAATTCTGCCATTTTTATTTTTCCTAAAGCTTATATTTTATTTTTAAATCAGTGCACTTTTGATGAAAATATCTCCTGATTCATTGAAAAAGCATCTCTTCTCCACTATGTGTTGCATCTTTAATTCACTCTATCAAGAGGTGATTGAGAAACAACTCAAGGCTGTGTCTAGTTGGATTAACATTGAATTAAAGACAGGTCTCCATGGAGTACAGTCTGAGGAGCCCTATTCCATGGCTACTTCTCTCTACCTTTCTCTCCACTCTCTCCTCATGTGGAGAACAGAGTCAATTCCCCATTGAGAAAGGTTGTACTAAGACATTCACAGTCTTGAAGTTGGTCTGTATCTACATATAAAATCTGAGGATATTAAATTTGAAATTGTTAAACACTGTTTCTTAACCTCAAAGAATGTAACCTGGAAATTATCTAGAGTTCATACATTATCTAGAATATTTATATGTTAAGGTTATCTGTTCCTGCCATGAATAATTTTTTTTTAGTTACAGTTATTTATATAAGAAAAATATGTGCCTGGACAAGGTGATATAGTACACTGAGTCTCACAATTTTTCTTTCAAAAAGTGAGGGTGGAAAATGACATTAAGAGAGCTTTAAAATGATAGAATAGAAAATATAGTGACTTTTAATTTTTGACTAAATCTTTGGTCAGCTATATAAAATAATTATTGCATGATTTAAATTAATTTTAATTAAATTTATCAGGGTGATATTAGTTAATAAAATTATGTAGATTTCAAGCTTGCAATTCTATAATACATCATCTGTATATTGCATTGTGTGTTCACCACCCACATCAAATTTCCTGTCACCATATATTTGACCCCCTTTACCTTACTATTTCCCTCCCATCTCTCCCTGTGGTAACTGTCTGTGTTCATAAGTCTCTGTTTGTTGGTCATGTTTGTTTGTTGCATTCAATATATCCCACATATGAGGGAAATCATACGCTTTCAACTTTTTCTGTCTCACTTACCTCACTTAGCATGATTATCTCAAGATCCATTCATTCATGTTGTCATAAATGTCAGTATTTCATTTTATCTTATGGCTGAGTGATAACCCATTGTATACATGTACCACAATCTCTTTATCCTTTTTTGATTTGAGGATTCTTTCCTTTATTATCATTCAGGGCCCACTGGCAGTCATTAATTTTTACTATGTCCATTTTTACAAATTTAAATTTGCCCACCTCTGTATCTATTGTTACAGCCCTTTTAGTTATTTTTAAATAAATGACTCTAAATGTTATGTATTCTGATTCCTTTCTGTTCATAAAAATCTGTTGTTTCTTTCAAGGATCAAAGATAATGTAGCTGATTCTGAAATTTTTCTGCCTGATGCTAAATATCCCTTAAGACATTTAGTCACAAGGATGAAATGCAAAAATTTTCTTTCCTATGTAGTTTTACATTTACTGAATAAAAGGTTATTAAGCCTTGTGATTTACATATGACTTTCTCTTTATAATAAATGAAAACTATATATAAAAATATAATAAATACATAAAAATTATTTGAAATTCTGCCACTGTGAGAAGGTCAACATTTTCTTCTAATATGGAGAACAATCTGATGATTGCCAGAGGCAAGAGGTAGGGAATGGACAAAATGGGTGAAGTGGGCAAAATGTACAAGCTGACAGTTATAAAATAAATAAGTCATAGGGATGCAATTTATAGCATGACAACTTTAGTTAATAATACTGCATTGCATATTTGAAAATTATTAAGAGAAATCTTCAAATTTCTTATCATAAGAAAAATATTTTGTAACTACGTATGATAGTTGTTAAGTAGACTCATCATGATTATTTCACAATATGTAGAAACATCAACTCATCTTATACACCTAAAATTATAATGTCAATTATACCTGAATTTAAAAAAAGTTGTTTTTTGCACTTTAAACATTACATTCTCTTAGTAATATGTCCAAACAGTAAGTAAAAATATAATCAGAAATTATGTGAAATCCTACTGCTGTGAGGAAGTCAGTATTTTCTTCTAATCCACATCCTTTTATATTTTGCTGCTATTAAAAAAATACCAAATACCCATTACTGACATGCAAAGCACAATATTATGTAAAATTATGGAGTGTTGCTCTATTTTTTTATAAAGGGTTCAAGTTGCCCATACATATATGTTCTTTCTTACATGTCAGAAAAGCTTGGAATGCCTTCAGTGGCACGGATCTAAAACATTGTCTTGAGAAGCTCTGTCGGGTTGTATGGTGTAGATGTTTCCCGGTGTCTTTATATTTCAACCAAGAGTGACTTCTCTTTCCTTTTAGTTTTCTTTAGCTCTAGAAAAAATCCTTTAATAAAAAGTTCTGAACAAACAAACACGTATAATTCTCACTCTTGAGCAAAATCTTTATACCATATGAAGTTAGATTGATGAAGTTTTTAAAATAGAAAGATAAGTATTATGATTCTACATGCAAAAGAAAATATGAAAATTACTGCACAAAAAGTGATACTAAAATTATTTCAGTGATTCAAATAAAAGGACTTTAATAAAAAGACTATTTATATGGTGTATTATTTTCTTTGATCTACTGTATTAAAATACTACAAATTGAGTGGCTTAAAACAACAACATTTTTTCTCTCTCAGTTCTAGAACTCAAGAGTCCAAAAACGCAGTGCTGGCCAGGTCTCACTCCCTCCAAGAGAGAAACTTTCATTGCTTCTTTCAGATTTTGGTGACTCTTGACCATCCTTGATTCTTGGCTGTATCACTCCAATCTTTGCCTTCATCTTCACATGTTTTCTGTGTCTCTATAACTATTTTCTATATGTCTGTGCTTTATGCTTTACAAGAACACTGTTTATAGTATTTAGTACCCACTTTAATGTTGGATGATCTCATTCCATTAATACATCTGCAAAGGCCTTTTTTCCTCCTTCAAATAAAACCACATCTGTAAGTCCTATATTTACATATATTTAGAGGCCAACATCAACCCAATACACCATGATATGGAGAATGAAAGTGAAAATTCTGGAAACTTCTAAAACTAAATAGGTATTTCCAAAACAAAAGCTACAACGGGAAGGAATGAGGTTATCAGAGGACAGTGAGTATTAGGATAATAAAGGAGGAGATTTGTGATTTTAAAACACCATGGACAGCAACAAAGTAAAAACAAAGTAAAATGCAAAGAGAATACTAAGATTACCCTGCTTCCACCATCTCAGCTGCTGCTGGTTTCTAGCACTGGCTAAATCCTATCAGAGTACAGAGGAGGTTAGTTAGGATATCTGAAGGGATGAGAAGGTTAAAGAAAATATATCACAGAGCATGACTCTAAACCCTGGTTATATAACACACTTGATGAACCATCACTGTAATTATAGCTCGAGCAATCTCTTCTTTCACTAGGTCACAGTGAGAAGAAACAGAAATGTTCATATTAGGTCATTACAATGGAGATAATTTGTACTCTGATTACAAAGAAGAACTTAACCCTATTAAACTAAGGTTCCTTAACATAATGTGAGATTATTATGATGCCATTAATGATCATTATTTAGAAACATAAACATAAAACTAGATTGTTGTTCTGTTGTAGCTATATGACAAACCCAAAAGAATGTCTTGTCCTGTAATATCAAATCTTTGCATCATCATAACTTAGTAGTTTTCTCAGTGCCACCATGATGTCTTTGTTCCTCAGAGTGTATATGATGGGATTCAATGTTGGGATCAGAACAGTGTAGAAAAGAGAGATCACTTTCCCAGTTCCTTCAGATTGATGTGGTTTTGGTTGCAAATAAGTGATAGTAGCTGTTCCATAGAATAAGACCACAACTATCAGGTGAGAAGAACACGTGGAGAAGGCTTTCGCCCTCCCTCTAGCTGATGATATTTTGAGAATGTTAGCAATAATTTTACCATAGGAGATAACAATCAACAAAAATGGAACAATGATATATACTACTGTAACTACACAGACTGTGATCTCATTCAGAAATGTTTCACCACTAACAAGCTTGAGAATTGGGGGGATGTCACAGAAGAAATGGTTAATTGTGTTAGACCCACAAAAGGTCAGAGAAAAAATCTGATATGTCTCTCCAATTACGGCTGGGGCTGTACTGATCCAGGAGACAATGGCCAGCTGGACACAGAACTTGTGGTTCATGATCAGCGAGTAGTGCAGAGGGTTACAAATAGCCACATAGCGGTCATAGGCCATCGCTGTCAGAAGGAGACATTCTGAGCCTCCAAAGGAAAGAACAAAGCACATTTGTACAGCACAAGCAACCGAAGAAATGTTTCCTTTCTGGGTCAAAAGATCCATGAGCATCTCGGGACACTGGTTGTTACATAACAGATTTCTGAAAAGGAAAAATTGTTAAGAAAGAAATACATGGGAGTCTGGAGGACGGGGTCAATTCTGGTTATCAAAATTATGATGCTGTTGCAAATCAGGATAGTCAGATAGATGACCAAAAATATCCCAAAAAGAATCCATTGGCTATTGGGAATATCAGAAAACCCCAAAAGAATAAATTCTGTTATTGTAGTCACATTTGATTTTTCCGTTTTTAGTTTGTTCTCCATCTGCAAATATGGTAAATTCAAGACGATTATTCACTTATGTTCTTGAACCACCCTTTCCTCTTCTGTTAACTGCATTAGATATATGAACGTATTTCTACAGTCTCTAAACTTATGTCCACCATCATCTTATTCTGTTTATAGAAAATAAATTTTGAAATCTCAGAAAGAAACTGATAATACAGTTGAAATCAATCTAAGAATTAAAACAATATATATTTTTTATACTTGGATGCAATGATACCAGAGAAAATGTGAACTGTGTATTCTTTTTTAAAGCTTCTAATGTAGAAATAATACCTAATTATTTCACATGAAGAAGAGTGAAAGTATGATACAGGTTTTAGCTACTGCACTTCTCTGGGTTCGTTAGTTCTTTTTTTTTCTAAGTTGATTGATTTATTCTACTTTCTTCAGTTTAAAGTGTTTCCCTTAAAGCTTTTTAAAATTTTTATTTCAAATGAGTTTTAAATTCTCCATTTATATTCTGAGAATAATTTTCTTAGAGCATTTTTTGTTATTAAGGAATAAATAAATGCAATATTAGCATGCTACTTTATTTACCTCTTCCCTTATTTATGCTAAATATGGAAAACTTTAAAGTCATCCTAGTTTTCAATAACTTTCTTTATTAACACTCTCCTACAGTGTGTGATAAATACAATTATCCCTTAGTCAGTACATATGACCTATTCATCTCAATATTTTACAATATATTACATTTCTCTCCTAGGTAAGATTCTAATGCATATACTTCTTTTCTTTATTTTCCTTTAGTAATTTTGCCTAATAAAGTGTAACTTTAATTAAAATCAGTCATTATTTAATCTGAAATGTGAATGGCTAGAGCCTATGAATAAAATTTAAACACACACATACAGTCACACACACACACATACGCTACCATGATTCGCTTCATATTAATGCAATTCAATATCAGGCAGTCAATATTGCTTGACAATTTTCACTACACTATATTAATATTTGTTTTCTATCTTTATAAAACTAATATACAACAAAGATTATGTTTCTTATTTCATCATCTACTATACCCATATTCAACTGTTAGCCTCATAACCAAAGTTTTTGTCTTAATACTTTGTTAAATAAAGCTCTAGGCAAATATTCTCTTACATTTTTCTATTTTCATTAGTACTGGTTTTCAAAATTACCTTAAATGAATAATGCTGGCTATAAATTTCTTTATTATTTGACATAAATTTCTTTGTTATTTGACATATCTAATTTTATATTACTTTATAATTAAAAATACTAAGAATACGTGAGTTATCTTTAGTAGTTAACTCATTTTTAATTAAAGATCCAGAATTCATGCTTTTCTGTTTTATTATTTGTATCTTGATCCTCAGATTAAGAACTATCTTTAAATAAAATAGTCTAACAAAACAATTACAGCTTACCTTTATAGATTTGCATGAAGACGTCTATGTGAGTGGAGGTGTTTATTAATCTGTAATCTAGTTAAGTTCTTCTGTCATGTTGAGGAGCTACTGTAATTCTATCACATTCTTGCTGGCGTCAAACATTGGCTGTTCTTAAATAGGTAGCAGCCATGCTTGCCTAGGGGAATCTTCTCTTGTGTGTCAATTAAATTTCTGAACACTACTTTTTTTTTTTACAATCATCTGGGTTTATTTTCTATAACTACTTTTCTCTTCTTGGCATGAGCCTTCCTCAATGGGGGAGTCCCTTGGTGAAGAAATACCACCTAATTTTCAAGTAGTACTTTCAAAAGAAAGTTAAAAATCATTCTATAAATTATTTTTCAAACTCTTAGTAATTGGTGTGAATTTGCCTCTCTTACTTTTATTCTCATAATTGACCCAAATCTAGATCATCCACACTGTTAGAATATGTGTCACATGTTGTATCACATGACCATGGCATGCTTGGTCTCTTCAACACATAGGATGGTGAGAGCCCTTTTCAGAACTGGAACTCTGTTGATAGATTAACTTTTGTGGAAATTAAAGTTTGCCATGTCTGCTGAATAAAAGAAAACTGGATGGTTTTACCCATTTTATGACATTTATTCAGGCATTAGAGAAGGTTTCTAAATGATTCAAAATGTAAGCTACTGCAAAAAAAAATGAAACAAGAACACTGAAGACAGAAAACAAACAAGCTTTAAACTTCAGTTACTTTAAGCAGGTATAGAGGTAACATTATCATACGCAATAATTCTCCTGGTAACCATATTTGTTTCTTTCCATTTCAATGTTCTTTGAATATTTGATATGTTTCTAAACACATTTTTTTTTTGTATTTTAAGCCTCTTCTTTACTACAAATTGCCTCTCCTACGTTGGCCTTCTGTGCCTTTTATTAAGACTGATAATGTATTCATGTGGGGTTTCTATCATGATCATCTACAAATGAGAACTGCACATGTGATTT
Source organism: Macroglossus sobrinus (assembly GCA_004027375.1). Lineage (NCBI taxonomy): Eukaryota > Metazoa > Chordata > Mammalia > Chiroptera > Pteropodidae > Macroglossus > Macroglossus sobrinus. The sequence continues at coordinate 37,970 of PVKZ01005270.1, forward strand.
GCCTCCAGGAAATCTGTCACTTCCTTATAAACTGGGACAAATTGAATGTCCATTCCCCATTAAGATGGAGAATTTGGATACTCCCTTATTCAAGTAGATATCAGCATCACCTGAAAAAATATCTAGAAACTGAAACAATTTCTCAGCTATATCATTGGCTTAATAAAATGAAGAAGCATCTTACACCTGTTTCACAGAACAATTTTTGCTGTCAGAGATAAGGAAATACTGGTTCCTCTCCCTCCAGAATCCCACGGTTCTCTAGTTTGTACTTGGTAGTCCCCTTTTAGATTTTCAGCATTGAGAATTACAGACAGATGCAAAATAAGAGGAAAGTACGCTCTTAAGAGCCTCAGCACAGAAGACATACATCACATCTACCTACGTACCACTTAGAAACTAATCGCATGTCTAACAAAAACACGAGAGGGCTAGGGAATGTTGTTCACTGTGTGTCAAAGACATAGGAACATATTTGAAGAGCATCAAGCCAGACTCTGCCACTGTCCTCAGTTTTGGTCAATAACAGTGTGCTACAGTGTGCCATAATATATGTATATTTAAATTTAAGTTTTAACAGGATGTTCACATAACAGAATATTATGTATGATGCATAGCTATATATTTTAGTTTATTTTTGAAAAATATTTGAGTCTAATTCAATGTCCTTTTTTAAAATTAGTAACTTAACTGAAGCATAATTTATAGAAAATATAGTGCAGACTTTAAACTTGATTTAATAAGATTTCAAATGCAATGAGATTAAACAAATATAAACATTCATGAAACCACGACCACAGTCAAGATACAGAACAGTCACAATATCCTGAACATTTCCTCATGTAGCCTCATGATCTATTCTTCCTCAGCCCCAACCTCAGGGAACCAAAGATCAGTTTTCTGTAGCTAGCTCACAGCAATAATTTTAAGATTTATCTATATTCTATATATTTATAGGTCATTTATAACGTCAGTGCAGAGTTGAACATCATGCTAATTTATTTATCTCCAATGAGATTTAGGTAGTTCCTAGATTTTCGACTGTCAGGAATAGAGCTTCCATATATATTGAATGAGTTTTAGAGAAGAGCATCTATTGTCATTTCTTTTGAGTTAATATTTATATGTGAAATCGTTGGATCATGTGGTAAGTACATAGCCTTTTTAGAAACTGTCCACATGTTTTTCAGAGTGAGTATAACATTTTACTCTTCCACCAACAGTGTATGAGAAAGGCAATAGTCTGCTGCCTTTGCCAACACTTGGCTTAATTAGAGTTTTAAATTTTTGCCATTCTCCTGAGTGGGTTGCAATATCTCAATATGATTTTGATTTGTATTTCTAATAACTAAAGATGTGCATGTTTTTATATACTTATTGGCTATTTGCATATTTTATTTTGATTAAGTAGTCTTTGAGACCATTCGCTTATTTTTTTTTCCTACTGGAAGATTTATTAAATTTTAAGTATTCTTTATATGTGTGAAAATTATTTTTTCTCTCTGGTTTGTTTTTAAATCCTTTAATTATAGATATTATATTCTCTTCCTAAATCCCTAGTCCCTAGTGCAGTAACATATTACCTAGCAAAATTGTACTTAATAGATTTATTGAATTACTTGGTTATTAAGTCTTCCGTTCATCAGGGACAGGACTGGAGGAAAGTGCATGACATTCCTGGGTTCATAATATAAGAGGCACTCATTTTCAGGGTTGGAAAAATTGGCAGTCTTTGAAGATAGACCCACAATTTTGTCATATGTTCTCACTTTAAAGTAATTACATTTCTTAACGGTCTTGTTGCATTGCTTTATCAATTTTCTTTATCACTCTTTAGAAGCTTTGCATCAAAAATTCTCTTTCTCATACAGTTCCAACTGCTTTCTGCAGCCCTTCATTTCTCCTTTTTCATTAGATTACTTTGAACATACATGTATTATTATATACTTCATAACTTTAGGTAGTATATTTAAAAAGAAAATATTTTACTATACATAACAAAATAAAACAAATGTTTTTAATAGGCTACTAAGTGGGGAATAGAAGGAGATCGTATTCAGGACAACTTGCCTGGGCATGTAGATACATATAGAAACAATAAGGAGGTTAATCTGGGAAAAGAGAGATGGCCCAGAATGTGTGCATTGCTTGTATGTATGTGTATGGGTAGGAGGAGAACATATATTGTATGATGTTTTACCCTGTGTGCCGTGTGTACTTCTACAGTCTTTGCTGTTTGTCACAAAGAAAAAAAAAACACTTCAGATAACTATTTCTAAACTCATTTCATTTTTAGAGAGAATGACATTGATACTGACTATTGATCAAACTGATCATTTGCTCATAGGTTTTATGATTGCAAGTCAGGACCTATTTTGTTATTGGACTTGAATTTGAATTCTAACTCCCTAATTTATTATCTGAGAGATATAAACAATGCTGAAAATTTTTTAGAGTTTGTTTCCTTATTTGTGATAATTAAATGAGATATTATTGGTAAAATTACCTGTCGATTTTAGTATGACCATTTATTCCATGTGATTTTATAATGATAATTATGGATATTATATTATGTTCTTAAATCCTTAGTCCCTAGAGCTGTAACATATTACCTAGCAAAATTGTATTTAATAGAGTTATTAAATTACTTGGTTATTGTGTCTTCCATTCATCGGGGACAGGACTGGGGTAAGGTGCATGACACTCTTGGGTGCATAATCTAAAAAGCACTCATTTTCAGGGCTGTTTCTCTATGGTACAATTCTGAAAGTATGTGCCTCCTTAGATATTGTACCCAAGCACCTCTTGACTCAAGATCAGTTCCAGACTTGTCTTTGTTTTCTCCATCCTGATGCCTTTGAACCTTGTCCACCGAAAATGTAAGTATAGCGTCATGGATACAAAGTCTAGTCCTACCAACATGGACAGGATTGGAGTTATGACTTCACCACCTGCTAACTGTGTGACATCATGCAAGTGGCTTAATCTTCTGGTGCTGTAGTTCACTCGTGTATAAAACTGGCTGACAAATGTATACACAAAGGATCATCATATGAATTAACTTATTTAGTATATCCAAAACAAATTGAAGGAGGCATGGTATTTATAAAAGTATCTTTAAATGCTAGCTATTATGGTTGTTGTTAAAAATTAAATTTTATTTTTATAAGTTTGACTGTTCCAAGCAGCACACAAAAAAATACTCTGGAAATTACTTTTTCTTTGTTTCACATGTTTAATGTGAGAAAGGAATGAGATCTTAAAGTAATCATTAGTTAAAAAGTTTCCAAAATTTAACATGTGAGTGATCCATGAATTCTCTGCTAGTGATTTTATTTATACTATTATCTTTCTACTGTGGATACAGTACCAAGAGTACACATCATTATTTAGCCAGCCCATAGTGTAATTTGGCTAACTCCTTGTAGATGCCCTTTTTTTTTTTTTTTACTATTTCCAATTGATTTGAGGGGTAGGAATTGTGACTTTTTTTTTTTTTTGCCTTGGAACAATATGGACCTTAGACAATGCCTGTATATCTAATATGGTGCTGAGTATTTCATTCCTAAATTAAGTAAAGCAATAAACACTTTTCAAATGAAATTATTACTCTTATAAAGAGATAAGGATGAACATACAGTGTTATAAAACTCTAATATTCACAAATTACATTTATGAGTGGAAGCATTTTTGTAAATAATTTAATCCTGTTTCTTGAACAAAATGACCTTTTGTGTTATGTATATGTATATATATTATTTATAACTGTACAAATCTGGTAAATGAAGAAAGCTTTGAGAAAAAAATTAAAATGACAAAGAAATGAGAAAATCCACATTTGCATGTTGTTATTTTAGTTCTTCCATTCTCAATAAACATTGCTTTGAAGAAATGATACTTTTCAGGAAAATAGATTTATTTTTCTTTGACACAGCATACGTCTGTTTTCTGCAGTGAGTCATAGAAGCATATATAAAGATAAATCAGTATCTTGCTTATTCAAAAAGTTTTGGTACAAATAAGTTTTGGTACAAATATTTATCTGATGGAGTATTAATGTAAACAGCTGTACTTATGTAGGCTTTAATGATCTTCCAAGAATTTTTGTATCAGTTTTATTTTCAATGTCTTTATCACAATGAAAATAAGAAATACAAAATTCCAGTTCTGTTTTGAGTGCCAATTTTGAGCTTAAAATCTTTTTTACTTGGTGCGTATCTGTTGAATCTCGATTCTTGGAATTCTATGGTGTACTAAAATAAATGAAAAATGTCAATTCAAAAACATATTGACACAAAATATTTCATACTTTCTAGTCTAGAGTTAGTTTTAGCTACTTATTTTTTAGTAATTTATGTACACATGTTTTTGCATTTATATGTAAAAATCTTTGTTTTAGTAAAAAATGGATATATTTTTTCTCGTAATAGAAACTCATATCTCTTGGCTGAATAAGACCAGTGGGCGTTACGACAGGCTCTGTAAGGTCTAACACTACTCTGGAGACCCCAGTCAGTTTCTTTACTGATGGTCTGCAACTGTCCTAATGGGTTTGACAGTCTTGGCTTGATTAGATGACCAAGAGAAATGACAAACCCACCCCAACTCCCCTGGCTCTCTCAACTCTCCAGAAGCCTAGATTCCTTACATAGTTCTGACAGTTTAAAGAAGCTTGTAGTCTAGTGTGGAGGAGGAATAAGGTTGCTGGGAAGTCCTGCTGCTGAGTGTGTCTCAGGCCTCCAATGCTGGCCGGTGATAGAGGTAAGGGCACGTGCAGAGAGACTCGGTGGCTTTACATGTTTCCTGAAGCTCTCTCTGCTTGTGTGCTTGTTAGTGTAGGTTTGATAATAACATTTTATGGAGAGATGATATTTGTTTGATTAAGGATTTGATATATTTAACAAACATATTTTTCTAATTGACTTAACATGGTAGGTTCTCAATACATTTAAGATACCTATTTTATTGTCATTGAGTCTGACTAGCTTTAAATGATATTAATTTTCCACAATTTTAGTAAAGTATTTAAAATTTTCTTGCTTTATATAGTTATTTTTGAAATTCAAAAAATTCTAAATTATTTTTCAAGTACATGCAAACATTTTTTGTACTTGTTTCAGTACTGAAAAAGAGATGTATGCCCAACTTACAAATTTACCACTAGTGTAATCTCTGAAAATCACCCACATTTAATTTTTTCTTTTTGATTTGTCAAAGACCAAAAAATTGTATTTGTAAATATTTGGAAAATTTTGTAATCATGTATTATTATTCTGGTTTGTCAAATATTGAAGATTTCTTCATTGATTAAATACCGTTGACTTTTTCCCCTTCTTTCTTTATTTAAAAATTATTGAGCTGACATTGGTTAATGAAATCAAATAAATCCCAAGTGTAAAATTTAACAGTGTGTCATATATATATTGTGTGTTTACCACCCCATCAAGATCAAGCGCAGCATTCAGTTCATGGACTGGTGCCCCGTGGGCTTCAAGGTTGGTATCAACTACCAGACACCCACTGTGGTGCCCAGGGATGACTTGGCCAAGGTGCAGTATGCCATGTGCATGTTGAGCAACACAACTGTCATCGCCAAATTCTGCGCCCACCTGGACCACAAGTTCGACCTGATATATGACAACAGGGCATTTGTGCACTTGTATGTGAGTGAGGGTATGAAGGAGGGTGAGTTCTCTGAGGCCTGAAAGGATATGGCTATCCTGGATGAGGATGAAGGAGAAGAATAGAACAGCTGCCTGGAGCACACTCACTATGCTTATTGCAAAATCCTTTCAAAATAAACAGTCTCCTTGCCAAAAAAATTAAAAAATGGGGATTCTGTCACCAAATATTTGACCCTTTTTACCCCAATTTTCTCTTCACTCCCCTCTTCCCTCTGGTTAACACTAATCCACTGTCTGTGTCATGTTTGTTTGTTGTTTTTAGTTGTATATATCACATATGAGTGAAATCATATGGTTTTACATTTACTGAATATAAGATTATGCTTTGTGGTTTAGATATCACATTCTCTTTAAAATACATCTAAACTATATATAAAATATAATAAATAAATCAGAAATTATTTAAAATGCTGCCAATATTTTCTACCAGTTATTTTGTTTACATTATTATTTTTTTCCTAACAAGGAGAATAATCTGATGATTGCCAAAGACAGGACGTTAAGGGAGGAGGGACAAAATGGGTGAAAGTGGGCAGAAGGTATAAGCTGACAGTTACAAAATAAATAAGACATAAGGATGCAATATACACCATGATGACTCTATTAATAATCTTGCATATCTGAAAGTTGTTAAGATAGTAGACTTTCAATGTCCTCATGATAAGAGCATTTCACAATATGTAGAAATATCAACTCATCTTATATATCTGCAACTAATATAATGTTATATATCTAGTATACCTCAATTAAAATAGAGAAAAATGGTTTTATGTATTTAATTCTCTGTAATAGCCTAAACAATAAATAAAAATATGATAAATAAATCAGAAATCATTTGAAATCCTACCACTATGAGGAAGTCAGTATTTTCTCCTAATCCACATCTTGTCAGATATTGCTGCTATGAATAAACAAACATTCACTACAAACATGCACATGCAAAATATTATATAAAATTATGGAGCGCTATTCTTTTTTTGTAGAGAATTGCAATTTAGACACACACATACGCATTCTTTCTCACATGTCAGGAAGGCTTGGAAAGCCTTCAGTGATGCAGATTTAAAATATTGCTTTAGATCTCTGCAAGGTTGTATGGTGAAGATGTTCTCCAGTGTCTTAATAAGCTTCAAACGAGAGTGTCTTCTTTTCACTTTTAGTTTTCTTCTGCTCCAGAAAAAAACCTTTCAGAAACAGTTGAAGAAACACATGTAAAACTTCTTCTTAAGCAAATATAAATATGCCACATGTGGTTGCATTGACACAGTTTTTTAAATCACAAGAATAAATATTTTGTTTTTATTTTCAGAAAGAAAAAAGATGCCAAATTATTGCCCAAAAGGATACAGAATTCATTTCACATGATTCAAATAAAAGGACTATAGTAAAAAGATTATTTATATGGTTTATTTTTTCTTTGATCTACTGTAATAATACTACAAAATGAGTGGCTTAAAATAATAAAAAATTATTTTCTCACGTTTCTAGATGGCAGAGTCCAAATCACAGTGCTAGCCAGGATCTAAGAGAATCATCCTTTACTTCTTTCAATGTTTGGTGTCGTTTGACCTTCCTTGATTATTGGCTGCAGCACTCCAATCTCTGCCTGCATCTGTGTGTCTATAACTGCTTTTCTAAATGCCCTATGTTTTTCTGTCTCATAAAAACACTGGTTATATAATTTAACAACCACTTTAGGCCAAGAGGATCTCATTTCTTTAATTTACTACATATGCAAAGGATTTTTTTTTCCTCTCAATAAGGCCACATCTATAGGTCTAGATAAACATACACTTAAGAGGGCAACATTCAACCCAATACACATTGATATGGATAGTTTAGAGTGAAAACTGGAAGCTTCTAACACTAAATAGATATTACCAAAGTGAAACCTGAAGCTGCAAGAGAAAGAAGTGGCATTCTCAGAGGACAGTGAGACTTGGAATAATAGAGGAGCGGGGGGTTGTAGTCTTAAAGCACCATGGACAGCGACTTAAGAGCTACGTAAGGAAAAATGCAAAGAGGATACTAAGATTACCCTGCTTCCACCATCTCAGCTGCTGCTGGTTTCTTGTATTGGCTAAATCCAATGAGAATACAGAGGAGGTTATTAAGGATATCTGAAAGGAGGGGAGGTTAAAAAATTATATTGCAGAGCATGATTCTAATCCTTGGTTATATAACACACTCGGTTAACCAACATTGTATTGCTCAGGCAATCTCTTAACTCACTAATTTACAGTGAGAGGAAACAGAGATGTTCAAATTAGATTGTTACAATCGAGATAATTTCTGCTTTGATTACAAAGAAGAACTTTACTTAACCCTATAAAACTAAGGTCCCTTAATATAATGTGAGGTTGCTGTTATGATACTCATTATCTTTATTTAGAAACAAAGGCATAAAATTAGACTTTTTCTGTTTTATCTACATGGCAAACATACAAGAATGTCTTTTTCTGTAATTCAAGTTTTTGCATCATCGTAATAACTTACTTAGAAGTTTTCTCAGTGCCATCATGATGTCTTTGTTCCTCAGAGTGTATATAATAAGATTCAATGTTGGGATCAAAACAGTGTAGAAAAGAGAGATTACTTTCCCAGTTCCTTCAGATTGAGTTGTTTTGTGTTGCAAATAAGTGATAATAGCTGTTCCATAGAATAAGACCACAATGATCAGGTGAGAAGAACAGGTGGAGAAGGCTTTTGCTCTCCCGCTGGCTGATGATATTTTGAGAATGTTGGCAATAATTTTTCCATAGGAGACAATGATCAACACACATGCAACCACGATAAATATCACTGTAACTACATAAACTGTCATCTCATTCAGAAATGTGTCCCCACAAGCAAGCTTGAGAACTGGAGGGAGGTCACAGAAGAAATGATTAATTCTATTAGAACCACAAAAGGGCATAGAAAATATCTGATATGTCTCCCCAATTACGGCTGGAGCTGCACCAGCCCAGGAGGCAATGGCCAGCTGAACACAGACCTTGGAGTTCATGACCAGTGGGTAGTGCAGAGGGTTACAAATAGCCACATAGCGATCATAGGCCATCGCTGTCAGGAGGAGAAACTCTGAGCCTCCAAACATAAGGACAAAGCACATTTGTACAGCACAAGCAACCAAAGAAATGTTTCCTTTCTGGGTCAAAAGATCCATGAGCATTCTTGGAATAGTGACTGTTACATAACAGATTTCTAAAAAAGAAAAATTGTTAAGAAAGAAATACATGTGTGTCTGGAGTACAGGGTAAATTCTTGTTATCAAAATTATGATACTATTGCACATCAAGATAGTCAGATAAATGACCAAAAATATTCCAAAAAGCATCCAATGACTATTGAGAATATCAGAAAAACCCAAAAGAACAAATTCTGTTATTGTAGTCATGTTTGGTTTTTCTTTTCTTAGTTTGTTCTCCATCTGTAAATATTGTAAATTCAGGATTAATTAATTAATGTTCTTGAATGCATTTTCCTCTTCTATTAACTACATTAGATGTAAGAATGTATTTCTATAATCTCAAAATTTACATCCAGCTTCATGTTGCTGTTTCTAGAAAATTTTGAAACCTCAAAAATATGAATTTTGAAACCTCAGAAAGGAACTGATGTGCCCTTGACATCAATCAAAGAAATAAAATTGAATATGTTTTTTATGCTTTTAGGTAATGATACCAGAGAAAATGTGAAGTGTGCATTTTTATTTAGAGATTATTGTGCAGAAGTCATTTCTAATTATTGCACCCCCATAAAGAGTAGAATTATGGTACAGGCTTTTGCTATTGCATTTGTCTGGTTTGATCAGTCTTTTGCTGAATTGATTGATCTATTTTGCCTTCTTTCAATTTAAAACATTTTTTTAAAGATTTTGTTTGATATTATTTGAAATGGGATTTAAGTTCTTCCATTTATAGTCTATCTCATCACTCTGGTATATACATCTTCACCTGTTAGCCTCAACACCTGATATTTTTTCATTAATACTTTGGCAAATAAAGCTGCAGACAAATAGTCTCTTACATTCTCCTATTTTCATTAGTACCAGTTCTCAAAATTACCTTAAATAAGTAATGGTGATTATAAATATGTTTACCATTATTATTTGACCTACATCTAATTTTTTATTACTTTATAATAAGAAAGTAAGAAACTATATGAGTCATCTTAAATAGTTAAATTATTTTCAAAGAAAGATTTTAGAATTTCAAGTCTTTCTGTTTTATTTTTGTATCTTGATTCTGCAATTAAGAACCATCTTTAAATAAAATAGTCTAACAAAACAATTACAACTTACCTTTATAGATTTGCCTGAAGATGTCTATGTGGAGTGGAGGTGTTTATTAACTTGTAAACGTTTTAATTTCTTCTGTCGTGTTGAGGAGCCACTGTAATTCTATTATATTCTTGTTGGCATCTAACATTTGTTTAAATAGAAAGCTGCCACACTCACCTGGGAGAAATTTTCTTTTGCGTGCCAATTAAATTTCTGAACACTGCTTTTTTTGGCAATCATCTTGATTTATTTTTAAAACCACTTTCCTTGTAGGTGGCTTGCCCTTCTATTCATCCCTTCTTGGCACGAAGCTCCCCTCAATTGGGAAGTTTCTTAGTGAAGAAACACCACTTAATTGTCAAATAGAACTTTCAGGAGAAATTTAAAAATCATTTTAGAAATTTAAAAATTATTCAGTCTTTTAATAATTGTGTAGATTTGCCTCCTTTTCTTTTATTCCCATAATTGATCCAACTCTTGATTATCCACACCATTAGAAAAATGTGTCACATGTTGTATCACATGGACTTGGTATGCTTGGTCCCTTCAATACATTGGATGGTGAGTGTATGAAAAAAATAATAACCTGGATAGTTTTATTCATTTTATGAAATCTACTCAGGCATCAGGGAAGGTTTCTAGATGATTCAAAATGCAAAAACAGGTATTTTAAACAAGAACATTTAAGACAGAAAATAAACAAAATAACTTTATACTAAAATCCTTATTCTATTTCAGTTACTTTGAAGCAATTATCATACACAGTAATTCTACTAGTAATTATATTTGGGTTTTCCTGTTTCAACGTTCTTTGAGTATTTGACGTGCTTCTAAACACATACCTTTTTTTGTATTTTAAGTCTCCTTCTCTTTACTACAGCATGCCTCTCATACATTGGCCCTCTGTGCTCTTTATTATTACTGATATGGCATTTGCGTGGGGTTTCCATCATGATTATCTACAAATGAGAACTGCACGCATGATTTGCCTCCAGAAAGTGCATCACTTCTTAATAGACTGGGACAAATTGAATGTCCATCTCATATTTAGATGAATAATTTGAATATTTCCTTATTTAATTAAATATCAGCATCACTTGAAAAAAATATATGGAAAGTAAAACAATTCCTTAGTTATATCAGTGGTTTAACAAAATAAAGAAGAATCTTCCACCCGTTTCACAGAACAATTTTGCGGTCAGAGGTTAGGAAATGCTGGTTTCTCTCTTGTCAGAATCCCACGGATCCTTAGTTCCTTTACGGTCCCCTTTTAGATGTTCAGCATTAAAAGAGCTGAGAATTACAGACAGATACAAAATAAGGAAAGAAGTACGCCACTCTTAATAGCCTCAGCACAGAAGAGACACATCACTTCTACCCACACGCCATTGTAGGAACTAATTGAATGTCTGACAAAGACATGAGAGGGCTGGAGAATGTATTACTGTGTGTTAAAACCACAGAAATATATTTGGAGAGCATCAAGCCAGACTCTGCCACCGTCCTCAGTTTTGGTCACTAAAAGCATGCTACAGCATGCTGTAACATATGTACATTTAGATTTAAGTTTTAATAGAATATTTACATAATGGAATAGCTATGTGTAATACATAGTTAAGTATTTTATTTGACTTTTAGACATAATTGTTTCTAATGCGATGTTATTATAATTTTAATTTTTAAATTATAATGTTACTGAAGCATAATTTACAGAAATAAAGTAGTGCAAGCATGCCATTAGATTTAGTGATATTTCAAATGAGATAAGATTTGACAAATATATTCACTTGTGAAACCATCCCCCAATGAAGATACAGAACATTCATAATATCTTGAACATTTCCTCAGGTAGCATCATAATCCTTCCTTGTTTACCCCAACCCCAGAAAACCAAAGATCAGATATCTGTAGCTATCGAGCATTTGTAATCCATCAGAATGTGTTCTTTTATCCCGATGTCTTTGCTCTCGGTAAGGGTTTTAAGATTTATCTATGTTTTACCAATGATTAAGTCATTTATTGTCAGCGCAAACTTTAACTTCAAGCTTTATTTTGTTCATTTATTTATTTTTTATGAAATCTGGGTTATTTCTCAATATTTGGCTATTAGAAATAGAGCTGCTGTGTATATTGAACATGTTTTATAGTGGGGTATCTACTGTCATTTTTTTTAAATTAATATTTAGAAGTGAAATGGTTGGATCATGTTTAGGTGTATGTTTAGTCTTTTTAGAAACTGTCCACACGTTTTTCAAAGTGGGTATAATATTTTACACTCCCACCAGCTGCATGTGAATGTAACAAGAGCTTTACGCCTTTGCCAACACTTGGCTTGATTAGAATTCTCAATTTTTTCCATCCTCATGAGTGAGTTGTGAAATTCATTATAGTTTTGATGTACATTTCCATAATGACTAAGGATATATGTGTTTTTTACACTTATTGACTATTTGCATATTTTTTTTGATGATTCTTCATTTAGAACATTTCCTCTCTTTTTTTACTACTGGGTACTTTAGTATTATTGTTTGGCAAAGGTTCTCTATATGAGCAAAGGTTATTTTCTCTCTCTGATTTCTTTTTGATCTTTTATGTCATCGTTTGAAGAAAACAGGATTGAAATTTTGGTATAATAAAATATATGCATTTTTTAAATTATGTTTTTTTTTGCATCCACTTAAGAAACTTTTATTTATTATACATCATAAGGATTTTCTCTTATTTCTTGTAGGCCTTTTATACTTTTGCTTTTACATTTGAGTCTGTAAACCATTTTGAGTTAATGTTTGTGAATACTATGAGGTAAGGATTAATGTTTATTTTTTCTCCATGTAGATATTTAATTAACTCTTCTGCTATTTGTGAAATGGTTTTTTATTCCCCATCATTTTTGTCAAATACAACTCAACAGAGATGCATCCATCTTTTTCTAGATCCTGTATTCTGTTCCATTTTTCTATCAATTTATTACTTTACAATTCCCCACTGTTTTTAGTATAGTAGATTTTTAGTAAGTTTTAAAATCAAGTAGTGTACTTTCTGTAAATTTTTTGGTCTTGAATAAAAGTTGCTTTGGCTCCTTTGCATCCTTGGCATTTTTACTAATTTAGAAGAGGTCTATCATTTTCTATAAAATGTCTGCCAGATTTTTAAATTGATATCCTATTAAATCTGTACAGAAATTTGCACAGAATTGACAGTTTAACAATATTGAGTATTGCAGTCATGACAATTGTATTGTCCACTTATTACTTTCCAGCCTCACTGACCAGTGACATTTTTGAAAAATCTTTGCTTTTGTTTGTCTCCTCCTTTGTCAATTCTCTTTTCTCTCTTTCTCACACTCTTTTGGATGAGAGTTTTTAAAGTTTCATTTTACCTTATGTACTGGCTTTACAGTGCTTGCTTTATAAATTACTTTATACATTTTTAAACTAAATACTCAATTTAAGTTAATTATATGTCACCTTATCTACTCTACAAACCTATTTCAAATGTTTCTTCATAAGAAGTATTCTATATGTAAATAACCTCAACTTCCTTCCCTGCCTTCACAGGTTCCACTGTGAGAATTTGGAAAGGCTTTCTCTATTCAAATGCAGAAAATTATGACTGCTCCTTCCTATTATTCTGTGGAGTCAGCAGAGCTCAAAGTGCCACTAAGTTAATGTTTTATGTTTATAAAAACTGCTTACTGATATGAAGCTCATTGTTCATTTTTATATCGGACCTACATGTGTCAAACCTGCTCTCCTTATTCAGAAAGTTAAGCTGGACCTACGAAGTCCATCCTTCATTGTGTTAACATGATTAGGAGAATCCCTTGGAGTACATAAGGTTTCATGATTCTTTAAGACTATTCTTATTTCTTTCATCTGCTCAAATTGGATTTATAACATGTAATGTCGGATAAAGAACTTGAAGGTTATACATTTTAAGAGGAAATAAAATGTTCACATGTTGAAGGAACATAGAATTTATATATAAACAGTATTTACACCAATACACACTCTCTTTCCCACTGCAGCACAGTCTTTCACAGTTTCAGTATTTTATTCTGATAGACTGGTCTTGGGAGTAGAAAGCAGATGTAGAAGTGACATAGCTTAACAAACATTAAAGAATAATCTCCTCAATATTTTTATTAACACCTTCGCACAAAATTTAAAAACATCTTATCTATGATGGGTTTGATAATCTCTTTTTTTGAACTAAAAATACAAAAATACATTGTGCTAAAATTGGATAATATTATGATCTTGATGTCATCAATCTTTAATGATGTCAATAGGTTATTTCAAGTATTTCAATATCTTGAATTGAGTCTGGAATTAATTCTGAGTTTGGAATTGATAATTGATAAATTTATTTATTGAGTTTTGAATTAGTTCATTAAAAATAAGAGCAGATTTTATTTTATGTGAGATAAAAACATGAGATTACCTATGAAGAGTAAATAAGCTTTTTAGTTATAGTGGAGAGAGACCATAAATATTGTATGGAGACTGTGATAAACAAGAAACAAATTTTATTGGGTTATGTTTTATAGTTTCAAACAATCCATTTCAGTAGGATTTTTCTCAATGCAACCATAACTTCCTTATTTCACAGGCAATATATTATGGGGTGAAACACTGGTGTCACAGTGGTATAAAAAAAGAGGAAGAAATTTATTCATTACTGTGGAATGACTGGACTTTGGTCTCAAATTTGCAATGATGCCAGATCCAAAGAATAAAGCCACAACCATGAGATGGGAAGAACAAGTGGAGAACGCCTTGGCTCGCCCAATTGCTGATGGCAGCTTCAGGATGATCAAGATTATTTTCACATAAGATCCAACAATTAACATAAAAAGAATTGCAACAACTAAAACAGTAACCACATCATTCAACATTGTCGTCATAAAGGTGTTCCCGCAGGCAAGCTTAAGTACTGGAGGAACATCACAGAAAAAGTGATTGAACGAGTGAGCTCTACAGAAGAGTAGAGAGATCTGGTAGGTGAAGCCTACATGTACTGAAATTCTAGTCATCCAACAGCCAGCTGCCAGTTGAACACACTGCCTATTGTTCATGATGAGAGGGTAGAGTAATGGGTTACAAATGGCCACTTACCTGTCATAAACCATAATGGTTAGAATAAAGCGATCTGTGATTCCCAAGACCAGAAAGAAATACATTTGAGTTGCACAGGCCAGAAAGGAAATTTTTCTTGTTTTGTCTGCAAAGATCTATTAACAATCTGGGAACAGTGACTGACACATAACATTTCCAAAGAAGAAAAATTCCCAAGTTAAAAATACATGGGGTTATGAAGTGAAAGATCAACATACTATAATAACCTTAGTTATTACAATAATGAGGCTATTTCCCATCAGAATGATCATATAGATTATCAGAAACACCCCAAAAATAAGTTCTTTGAGTTGGAAACATAAAAAAATCCTAGCAGGATGAAACCCATTGATACAGTGCAGTTTCCTTGGGGGGATTCTTGTCCTGTGGATTCCATATAGGAACAAAATGATTCTGAGGCTTGAAGATACTTCAGTCCACTAGGCCCACTTGCAGAGAAAGACACATTAAATACATGGTTTCTAATCCAGTGACACAGAATAGGTATCCAGTGTTTATGTTTGTTGGTTTTACGTTTTTGAAATATATTTCAAATTGAAAAGCCTAAAATTGCAATATGTAGAAACAGAAGAAAATCTTTAACTGTCTTCTTCCTGTTCACATTAACAATACAAATAAATGAACAATACAGCCAAACTGAGAGTAATAAAATAAGAGGAAAGCATGCTGTGTGGCCTAGTCTCAGGGTCAGAACTGCACGAGGGAATGTGTGATATTCTCAATTGAGAAATGTACCTCTTTCATGATCATTCTGGTCTCTATTTGCTTTCTCTTTGTATTTTTTTGCCTAGCCCCTTCACGTTTACTTCCCTTTACGTGATGTTTTCATGTTTGGTTTTATGTATCCCTGTGAAATTCATCTTAGATAAATGAAGGGGAAAATCATCAATCATAATCCATCACAGGCCTAGGTCAGGCCTACTCTAGCCAACTTACTTCCTGGTAAAGGCTTAGACAAAAATCAGAAAAGTAAGAACTATAGCCTTCCTCCATCTTAAAACACTTTTCATTTAATATATTATATAAATTTATATTAGTAACCATATATCATGACAAGTCATATGTTTACTTGAATTTTAGAATATAAAAAAATATATGATTCCATTTCAGTATGTCCTCATCCCTCCCATGGTTCCCAACAATGTTGATGGTTCTATTTATATACTGAAATTTTGGCATACTTTAGGAGTAATTAGGTAAGTTTAGGCATTTATGGGGTAATTACACATAGAAAAGGGAAAATGAAATGTGTATAAGAATTTGATCATTAAATTCACACCTGAAAACTGAGGAAATATAAAATTAACCTTTGTATACGTTTGTCTACATCTAAATATGTACATATATTAGAATATGTAATTAATATATAACATACTATGAATATAATATATTAAATATAATACACGTTTAAAATATCTATATTTGAATAACCATTAGTAAACAGGGTGCTAAAAGCAGTGTAGATTTAGCCTAACCAAATCCTTAAATAATTAAGCATTTTAGATCAAGTAAGTTCAGTCCTCACTCACTGTGCTAGACTTCACTTTTGTGATTTCTGGTCAGCCTTTGTTAATGCTAAACAGTGAATTTTGTCACAGATTGGCATATTCTAAAATCCACACTGCCCTGAGTTTTGAAGATTCTCCTCTATTCCTAATTCCAAATTTATCCTCCCTTTCTCCTGTCAAGATCCCAGTTCCTCTTTCTTCTCATGAATCCCAAAGGATTGAAACAATTTACATTTTCTACTTTTCATTTCTTTCTCCTATACTCCTCGTTTTGTAGTTTTGTGAATCCTCTATTCTGACATTCATGTTGATTTTTCACAGCATATCCTAAAGATAAAATTTGCCTCTTACCTCACCTCTTCTGTGGCTCAAAAATGTCAATAGAGGGATCAAGGACCTGGGACATTTTGGATTCAAATAATACATTTTATAAACTGAGACTGAGGGCACTTCTCACATCTTCTCCTTCCATCTTTATTTTTGTTTTGCTGGCCTTTCCATCTCTTCTTTCTTCTCTTTTCACATTTAGTTTGTTATTTTTTGTTTTATGTCTTCTAAAACTTCTCAAGATTTCCTACCACCTCAGAGTTATCCCTGGAGAAAAACAACTGCAATAAAAAGATAACTGAATTTTCAGTGTTTCAGATCTCTTTGATGAATGGAAAATCAATCAACATATATTTTGTAGTATAGATTGTAGTTTATTATGGATAGATGCTATGTATGTGTTATATAGAAAATATATTAAATGCTAAGATGTTGATGGTAAACACTATGAGCTCAGTTTTTGTCTTCACAGGCTAAAGGTGAAGTCAGACAGATAAGTCAGGTATCACCCTAGAGTGTGCGGAATCATTGTGGATAGAATCACAGGTGTTATGGGAGAATCTCTTAAGAAAGCAACATCTATTCCTAGATTTATGTCAGATCTTGCAGTCAGATTACAGAATTATTTTGTTATTTTTGTGTTTAAGCAAACAAAATAAAACATTTTCCGGGATAAAGAAAATGCCCTCATATCTTTATTTAGTTTTGTATTCCAATAGCTACTTGAGTATTTAAATAGGTGAGTGGTTTATAAATATTTCTATCAGGACAATTTAAGTTGATTTCAGTAGTCACTAACCCAAGAACCTGACATTGAGTGACTTCACATGGAAATTAGTTCTAGTGTGGTAATATGTCCTTATTTGAAACTTCAGTGTTTAATTTTTCTTGTTTGAAAATAATTCACTAAAAATAATATGTACCTCAGAGAATTACTTTGAGAAGTAAGTTAAATGCTTGTTGTAAAATACAGAGTTGCAGTTATATTAGGTATTGTCATTGAGATCACTATCATGATTATTGTTTTTATCATTAATGTTTAAACAAATCTTTTCTTTTCTTTTTGAGCTTTGCTCCTCTTTTATCCTACCCTAGAAGTAGCCTTTTCTGTCTAAGAGATAAGACAATGTCCATGGAAATGTTTTGTTTGGAAAACAGAGCTTAAAATTAGACTATTCTGTGTTTTGTAGATACAAACTTGCAGAAATACCTGGAGAAAAACACTCTAACTTATTGGGCTTTTATTTTTATTTTTTCATATCTGTTCTGGTCTCCTGTACTTTGAGGACACAGAAAAAATAGGCTTTGATATAGAGATATAATGAAAATGAAATAGAAAAATTTAATGCAAATCTTATTTAATATACAAAAACTTCCCAGAGATAAGTATATTTGACGTTTTTCCCTAAAATCAATCTACACTCTGATTAAATGTTAATGGTATTTTTCAGTTGTAGTATGAAATTTTAGTCCCTTTACTATTTTTTTCTGTATATCATAAACTATCATAATATAAAGAGTATAGTGGCCTGATTAATTAAAACTATATTATTTTTGACAATTTTTGAACATTTATTATATATTAACCACCGTGTTAATGACTTTACCTACATTGTTGCTTTCATTACATTCTGAATGAAGGTACTATTATTATTCACTTGCATAGAGCTGGAAGAAGAGAGAAACTAAATAACTTGCCCAACCTCAAAAAGATCGTGTAACACACTGACTTCAACTTTGGCAGTGCAATGCCAACGTTCATATACTTCATCAGAATTCACTGAGCTTCATAAAACATTGAAAAGTAAATATTATTATTATTTAGTATTCCGAATAGGATCAGTAAAATTAAGAAATATAAAACCACAACTGCAAGGTGTTTTTCTGTTCATTTTGCACTATTTCACTGTTATAAAAATGAAAGACTGATTCCTTATCGGTAAAGGCTGTATATTTTAAGTTCAAAAGATTTATCTCTTTAATTAACCTGTTTCGAAGGAAAAACTTTATGTATGACAATTCTTATGTTGAAAAATCACACATAAAATAAAAATCACACATAAAATAAGTGTCAGAAAATCATTACTGCTTACCTATATATATTGTGGAGAAAGCAGTGAGTATTGCTTCTTTAATAAAGACAGTGGTCTATATATTAGAAATCTTTAATTTAACTTATTTAGGTATCCAATTATGCCATTTCTATTTTTACTGAAGCTCATATTTCACTTAAATTCAGTGTACCTTTGGTAAA
>PVKZ01005271.1:0-57176 GCA_004027375.1 Macroglossus sobrinus
CCTTCCTTCCTTCCTTCCTTCCTTCCTTCCTTCCTTCCTTCCTTCCCTCCTTTCTTTTTCTTTCTTTCTTCTTTCTAAGTCTTTCTTTCTTTCTTTTTATTTTTCTGTTTCTTTTGGCAAATAAAATGTCATTTGCTTGCATTTTGAATGCAACACAAGCATTGGTCTTGCTCATTCCAAAGGCTGCCTTCTAATTTACTTGAGAAGAGGGATGTTGGCTCCAGTGTTGCTCATGAGGTCATTGTTTCCCTGAGTATCATGTCACTCCCAGCTCTACTTTTGACCCTCACTGCCTAGGGTTCTGGGCTGTGGTCTCTTCTTTATGCAGTGCTACTATGGAGGCTTGGGCTCAGTAGATTTTCGAAATCTGTCTGTCCTATCTATCTCTCCATGCTACTACCCAAATCTAATTTAGAATATCTGCCTTTAGTAAAGAGTCAATGAAAACAAAAGTAGATTATAATTAGGGAGGGGGACAAATGAAAATCTTATTCAAAGTATAATTGTTTCCATATAATGAAGTTATCCATCGCATGGACATACTAATTCCTAGCTTTAGGTTAACCCTCCATTTACAGAGCACCTCAATATCCAGACTCCTCTTCTCTAAGTATCCTCCCAAACCCACACCATTCAATCCCTACCACCCAACAGTCAGAGGCAAATTTTTTTTTAGAGTATAAATTATGCAGCCTAGAATGATGGGCTGAGGTGGAGGATGGAAAAAAATAAGCATCAAAGTGGTCCAGGTAGTCTTTTATTCTTCTCAGTCCTGAGTCTTTTAAAAGTCTCTCCAGTACGAAGTCTACTTTATTCAATGATGTATAATTTTACTTTATTTGGGCTCAGATTTTTGTATATAATCTGAGGATCTATTTAAATTGTGAAAATTAACACACACTAGATTTCCAAACCAGTACAATTTAACTGGGTAGGAGATACAGAGAGGAGCTATTGGTCATCTTGGGTCCCTGCTGCAGAACTGTCTGGGTAATTTTTACCCAGTCAAGTCTCAAGGCTTTTCGCTTTTGGCACTAAAAGACTCTGCTACAATACTGAGCTGGAAAAGAGCAGCTAGTTTTTTTTTCTAATGTGAGTTAAAAGAAAACGCACTAAGGATCTTCCCTTCAAAAAGCTGTTTGATGGTAGTGAGTAAAATCAAATATCAGGGGCACAATGGAGCAGAATATTGGAAGGTAAGAATGACCTAGAAAAGTGAGAGACACAGCCTCTTCTAGAATATGTGGTTCCTGTTCTCTGAAGGCATGATTGAAGAGTAGCTGCCTAACTAACCTTTGCCTTTCCTTTAGTAAGTTTCAAAAAAAAAGCTCTCATGCCTGTGTCAGAAGTATGCTGGTTGATAAAAATAAAGGTGATTCCAGGTGTTTCCTGATCTGTGCCTTGAGGCCCTCCTCCCTTAAGGCTGCAAATTATAGAGCAGCCTTTTATTTTCTCATAGTTGTCTACCAATGAGTTATACTGTCAACTTACATTATATGCTACCATTTACCACAAGCAACTGCATTTTGCCACAGTGCATAATAATGATAATCATTGTAATCATATATCAACACAATGAGATAATGAGATAATAACCAGACTCTAGTACCTTGCCTGCATGCTAAACAATTGATTTCAGTCAGAGCCACGTTGCCAGCCTGTCCCACCCTACTGTATGGTGTCAGAGGTTTATGTTCCATCAACAGGGGTTTTCAGCAGGCTGTGGGATGCCCTGGTACACACATCTGTTGTGAGTTTCCAGAGTTATTCTTGAAGCTTACACATCATGCTCTGGTGTACTCTCTGATAAACCCTCGAGAGGGTTCTGATGTGTCAGTGCAACATATCTAATAAATTTATTTCAAGACTGCATTTGGGATATCATAAGAGGCCTTATGAACAAAAACAAACAAATACACCATAATCAACAGTACCTGGAGATTTGGAGATTAACTTGTCTAGACTCATAAGATTTTCACATCAATTTCTCCCGAAGTATCAGACCCATCTCTGTAAAAGTTATTTATCTGAACCAAGGCAGAGATGAAGTTGAGCAGGCTCGGACATTTTTATCCCAAATGAAAGCAAGATGTGATTCACGCACTAGCCACATCATTACAAAGGCTCAGTTCCCATAGTATTTTTGTGACCATTTGTGATAACGGGAACTCTAAATAATTTTTTTCTTTGAGTTTCTTACTTAATTCTTGGAGATTAATCTTTATGAAATTTGTGATTTTTTTTTCTAACATGTTTCATCTGAGATTTCTATTTAGAAGTTCCAAGGCAGAAGCATGAATAGCCCTGGTCTTAATTGGATTATTCCCATTACTCTGAAAATAAATTTACTTTTGTTCTGTCATCTGATTTTTCTAAATATGGGAAATATTTGATTATTTTTGTTCGATTTTTGGTCTAAGCCTCAAGCTAGAATTGAGGCAGACTAACTCTCCCATCAAAAGTTTACAACAGCAAACAAACACAAGTGCAAATTATTTTTAAAAACTTTTCTATTGCGCTCATCAATTTTATTCCCTCCCCCTTCTTTTAGTGTCGACCAAGCCAAGACCCCATAGTGATGAATATTCAAAGAAAATTCCTCCTCCGAAGCCAAAACGGAATCCAAACACTCAGCTCAGCACATCTTTTGATGAAACGTACATCAAGAAGCACGGGCCGCGGAGGACGTCGCTCACGCGTGACTCCTCCCTGTCCCAGGCCAGCAGCCCCGCGGGGGACCCGGAGGAGGAGGAGCCGGTGTACATCGAGATGGTGGGGAACATTCTCAGAGACTTCAGGAAGGAGGACGACGACCAGAGCGAGGCCGTCTACGAGGAGATGAAGTACCCCATTTTTGACGACTTGGGCCAAGATTCAAAATGTGACCTTGACCATCACAGTTGTTCTTCACAGTGTGCTACGCCCACGGTGCCTGACTTGGACTTCGCCAAGTCCTCAGTGCCATGTACTCCAAAGGGGTTGCTTTGTGACATCCCCCCGCCCTTCCCCAACCTGCTTTCGCATAGACCCCCACTGCTGGTGTTCCCACCAGCCCCTGTGCAGTGCTCCCCCAATTCTGACGAGTCTCCCCTCACCCCACTGGAGGTCACCAAGCTTCCCGTGTTGGAAAACGTGTCTTACATGAAACAGCAGGCAGGAGCCTCACCATCCTCTCTGCCCTCTCACTCCTCGGGTCATCCCAAGCTGGAGAGAGACCAGAGCGTAGCGCTAGGCCCCGCCTCGGCCGCGTCTGTGCTCTCCTCGTCCCCTCCCCCGCCTTCCACTCTGTACCGAACGCAGTCCCCGCACGGCTACCCGAAAAGCCACTCGGCCTCCCCGTCGCCGGTCAGCATGGGGCGGTCCCTGACCCCCCTCAGCCTCAAGAGGCCTCCCCCCTACGACGCCGTGCATTCGGGCAGCCTCTCAAGGAGCTCTCCATCAGTGCCTCATTCGACCACCAGGCCAGTGTCGCAGGATGGGGGCAAGATGGTCAATGCTTCGGTGAACACGTACGGGTCGGCGCCCAGCGGCTCCCGGTCCAGAACGCCCACGAGCCCTTTGGAAGAACTCACCAGCCTCTTTACCTCGGGACGGAGCCTGCTGCGGAAGTCGTCCAGTGGCCGCCGGTCGAAAGAGCCTGCAGAAAGTAAGTGTGCAGATAGCGGGCGAGCCACGCGCTTTAGTATAGCGGGCGAGTCACGCGCTTTAGGTCGTGAAATTCAGCAGAGCTCCTGGCGTGCAGATGAGGCCTAAGTGTAGTGCAGGATTGTCAGTCCTTGGAGTCGAAATCTCACAAGGTGTTATTTTTCTCTTTCCACATTAAAGAAAATAGAATGTTGGGAAAGAGCGAAAGGTTACCAGGTAACTTCTTTATTTAAAAAGAATAATTAAAAAAAAACGGAAAATCTAAATTTTTACAGCAGCTCTGGAAAGTCTAACAAAGACAAATAGATCACTATGAAATTTTTAGGGAACCATCTTGATGGCAGGGGGATTTATACATTCAAATATGAAATCTATAAATGTTAAACATTTATCTTCATCTTACATTAAAAGCCTGCTTGAGCAAATCCGTATTAGAAAACCTTTGCTAGAAAGACAGCAGCGCAGATGGAATTTAGTCTTTTTTTTAACATAATGAACGATTGTCTCTGCTGACTCTATGTTGTTTTATTCACTCTAAACTAGAATAGGCTCATTGTTTCCCTTTAAAAAGCCGTGATAAAGCATTTTATTCCTGTGATACTCTTCCAAAATTTGCTGATATATAAATTAGGGGGAAAAAAATCACTAAGTGATAAATAGGTAGTGAACATAATATTTAGCACTAAATTTTAAAGACCGGAAAATGTCCGTGTCTGAATAACTAATCCTTTTGTGAGCCCCAAATCTTTCCATGAGTATATAGTAAAGTCAAAACCCCAGTGTTCCCCATGTCCATTTCATTAAATTACACTGCTTTCCCTTCTTAAAAAAATGCCTTAGGCACCTTAGCTGATAATTAATCATTTACATCTCAAACGATTCCTCCACAGGATTTCGTTATTTATCTATTCATTCAGTCACACTGAGGACTTTCCTTTAAAGGAAAAGATATCCTTAATACTTTTGATGATGAAGATGACACTCCTTAGGTAATTAATATTCATAGGTAGTTATAAGACACTTATCTTGTCTATTTTTTCTTTACCCAGAGAGATTTATGAAAGCGTTAGCTGCTTAAATAATCCCCATCCCCCCAAGAAAAAAACATTTCATTTACCTGACTAAAAGGCAACAATTTGTAATATATTAGACATGTCTGACGTTAAATACACATATACATGCATACATTAAAATATTTTTAAAATTATTTTTTAAATTGAATTAAAAATTAAGAACAACATATGTCTAAAATAGTGGTTCTCAGGTGGGGCGATTTTGCTCCCAGGGAGGGACATTTGGCAATGTCTGGAGACATTTTTGGTTGTCACAATTGGGGACGCTGCTGACATCAAGTAAGTAGAGACGAGGGATGCTGCTTAATGGCTTATAGTGCACAGGACAGCCCAGCACAAAATAATGATGATGATGATGATGATGATGATGATAATAATAATAATAATAATAATAATAATAATAATGATTATCTGGTCCATAGTGTCAACAGTGACAAGTTTGAAAAACCCTAATCTATATTTATTAAAGTTTAAAGTTTTTTCTAAGTGATTGACTTGTTTTAGACACAGGTAAAGTGAGCTTGTTGAAATAGATTGGAGAAAAAATTAAGGAAAAATATTTCACTTTCCAATATGTAATGGTGAAATTAATAGAAGTTTTATCCTAGAATTAGTGAAATTATTGGAATTTCTTCTTACCTACCAGTTTTTGGAGGATCCTTAGCAGCTCCAGCTGGCAGCTATACCAATTAGCTAGAAAAAGTTTATGTAGACAAAATGATTAACTAATGAAGTTATTTCAAGAAAAATCCATCTGTTAGAATCGTCTATGTGCTATATGTCACAGACTTCTCCATTCGACTCCAAAATAAGCTTTGTGTGCTTCTAAAACAAAGCTTATACATGGGAAAGTGATTCAGGCTCTTTATAACTTTTAGGGATCCAAGGATTGAATTCCTGCCCAGGTGCTATTAACCATATATCGATTCTTCAGAGAAAGGGCATATACCCTGAGTTACATTAACTTCTATATTTTACTTTACATAAATGGAAGGGAGGAAAAAATGCAGGTAGTACAAATAAATAATCAAATACTATTTACTTTTGACTGTGGAAAAAAGTAGAAAGATACTATCAGATGCTAACAAAATCATATGAACTCTTAGAATCTTTCTGTAATTCTAAAAGTAGATTTGATATTGTCAATAATTGAGAGTTAACCTATAATTGCTGTTACAGTACACTCAATTACAGAGCTCTCCCCTGCCCTCTCACCAGGTAGGATTTGTAGATGCCTGCTGGTCCCACGGGGACAGAGTAAGTGGTGTGAAGTAGTAATATAACATTCATGATTCCTGAGTCTCAGTCGGTGTTTTTTCTACATTTCAAGAATAAAAGTAAGACTGGTACTTCTATTCTTCATACCCCTTTGGCTTTACTGGAAATGTCGGTTTTAATAAGTTTTTGGTATTTAATTTAAAGCACATACAATCTTTGTTTTAATCTAAAAATCTATGTCAAATTAAATTTATGCCTTTAACTCTTATTTTTAATAATCTATGAAGGATACACCTTATTTAATATTTTCATATCTTAAAGGCTAATACTTCTTGATGAAGATTGGGTAATAGGAAAGAGATACAATGAAACAATAGTGGTAAACTACAAATCCATTTCATATTACTTTACAGTTTTCTAAATATGGCCTTCACGTTAATTGTTCTAGGAAGCATTTTTTTTTCCTATTTGATGGGACATACATGTTGTTTAATGTTGTATATGAGGACACTTAATAGTCTCTCTAATTGTAATAATTTTATTTGATTTGGTTATTATTAATGTTTTTTAAAGTTGTGCAGAGAGATGGAGACTATGAGGCAGGTAAGCAGTGATGAATTTGTATTTTATTGCTGTATATTTTTGTGTGTGCATGATAAGTAGGTGAAGTACAAATATGTTTTACAGTAAATTTGGAGGCTTAAATGTTGTTTTTCTATCTATCATTTTTATCTTTCTTTTTATCTTATATTATATATCCTCCAATTTGAATTTTTACAACATCTAAGTCATGAATGGGCAATTTTGTTCTAATAAATCAAAAGCCATGAATCAGAGAAAGTAATAGCCAGAAGTAAGAAAAAAAAAACACCCTTTTTTTCCTAAAAAGAAATATTTTAAATAAAAAGGTTTAGCGTATTTTTAATATAGATGCATGAATGTGTGTTCCTATGAAAAAGCACAAGGTAGAGTGAAGAACACAATTAAATTTTATAATATACTCAAGGAAGAGAATAAAGCAAAAAGGTATAAGTAGAGAGATATAAATTTAAAAATTAAAAAAAAATAGAGAAACAGAAAAGAGAAGA
Source organism: Macroglossus sobrinus (assembly GCA_004027375.1). Lineage (NCBI taxonomy): Eukaryota > Metazoa > Chordata > Mammalia > Chiroptera > Pteropodidae > Macroglossus > Macroglossus sobrinus. The sequence goes on from PVKZ01005271.1 coordinate 7,025, forward strand.
CACTAATCAAGAAACTAAGGCACCAAGAAAGATACAAAAGAAATGTACACATGGGGTGGGAGGGACCAGTAAACAAATACTGGCACCAACATATGAAGCACACGTGAAGGTACACGTGTAGAGAAGGGGCGTGAGACAACATAGCACTAAAGAAGAGGCAAAGGAAGAAAAAAGAAGACGCAGGCCCATTCATTTGGCATTGTTATTTAAACAAACAAACAAACAAACAAACAAATGAACAGTGGGTGGCATTGCCAAAGATCTTTGTCGTTTTTTGACAATATTCCATAGTAATGGAGATATACAATTTTCTCCTGTTAAATATCATCTTTCAGCCTTTAAATATTTCAGTTTACTCTTAGATATTATGTTTTTCTATTTATAAATGGGTCTTATAGGTCTGATGAAATAAAGTTGAAAATCAGAGGTAACCTTTGCCTTTCCATTTACTTTCTTAAAATAACAACAGCACAAAAACAACCACCCAAAACAAACATGCAAACAAAACAAAACAAAAACACTACCCTCATACTCCCACCACACACATATCTTTCTCCTTTTTTAAATTACTTAAGGTCTAGTGATGCCTAAAATATTAGGCATTGCTAGAGAAGCCACTGATCCAACTTACTCTTACTTTAATTCAATTTTTAAAAGAATTTTAAATGTATAAAACAATGATTCTGGAAAAAAAAATCTTTTAAAATATATTTCTGTGTGTGTGTGTGTGTGTGTGTGTAATATATATATATATATATATATATATATATATATATATATATATTATCCCACTTTTAGGGAAAAAGGAAGAATATACTAACTTAATGTATCCATCTTAACGATCCAGGCTCATTATTGTGACATTATTTTATTGCATGCCTACTATGTGCTAATGCACTTAAAGTGTCCAGCAAGGTGATCTGCATAGGGGAGGCTTCATTGTCTTTGGTCATTTGTACTAGCAGTGACACAGTAACCATAGCTTAGTTAATGCAATACTAGGATGTCCCCAGGGGCTTTGGAGGGGATATAGCTGACTAGCTCTCTACTACTATATCATTTAAATTCACTTAAATTTTTAACGTCTATGCCCTGTGGTTTTCTTGCCTCCTCTCTTTTTTTTTTCAGTTAGTTTTATTGGCACATATGGCCTCCCCTCCCTTCCCCGGCCTCTCTTCATTGCCTGTAATTCTTTTTCTCATTGTATTATCACACCATATATCAGTTGTGGGCCAGGAAACCAGATACCCAAACTTGTCTGAGGAGATTCTCATCTAATTTAAGTGTTTGACCTTCAATGTAGGGACTTCGTGACCTTTCAGAGGCCACTTTTAACTTATTTACTAAGTTTTAGATAACATTCTTGATTCAAATCTGAGATGGTCAGGAATATCAACTTTCCAAGAACTAAGCTGTCCTAGGAAACATGAAGTGAAAGTTGGTTTATTTTAGGAGAATCTACACATTTTGATTAACCTATTTAAATTTTCCTTTTTTCTTTTTCAGTACCATTTAGCAAACAAAATAATTAAGGACTTTACCTTCCCTCCTTTTTATTCCTGTGAAAGTAGGGACTGACAAAGAGTAGGTAGGACAAAAGCAGGTATAGTCCTCCCTCAGTATCCATGAGGGATTGGTTCCAGAACCCCAGATACCAAAATTGGAGGATGCTCAAGTCCCTTATACAAAATGGTGTGATATTTATAGATAACCTAGGCACATCCTCCCATATACTTTAAATCATCTTGCAATTACTTATAATACCTAATACATTGTAAATGCTATGTAAATAGTTGTTATACTGTATTATTTAGGGAATAATGGCAAGAAAAACAGTCTGTATATATTCAATATAGAAACAATCATGGGAGGCCTATCTACATTGTAAACGTCGGTAATAAGTGAACATTTTTTTAATGTTTTTGAATCTGTGGATGGCAAACCCATGGGACAGAGGGCCAGTAGTATCTGGAAGCCAAAGAAAAAGGAAGAGAATAGAGTCCACAACTCTAGATCTCTCATTTGCCTTGGAGAATGGGTGAACCCACAGCCTGTGACTGTCTATTGGCAAGTAGTTGACTTTGGGCAGAACTTCTGTGTGCAAAGAAAGTTGGAGCCATCTGGCCAGAGATGGGGGCTGGATATGAAAACTCTGGAACTGTGGGGTTTTTCAAAGACCTTTGAGACTTGAGCTACACCCAGAACACCTGACATTTTCTCAACAGATATCAGGAGAAGGATTCCAGAAGGCCTGGTAAGACTGAGGGCTATAGGCTCTGCTCATTAAAGACATGAGCCTTGTTAGGCCCTTCTCCTTATGTCTGTTGGTTGCCTTTCTCCTCAGAGTCCCACACTGTGATCCCAGACTGGTTTCTGCCTTGGCAAGGCTCCTTTTGCCACTCTGAAAAAACATGGAGCTAAGACCTGGTTTAGGATAACACCCCCAGGTCAGGACCATGGGGATGTGCTCAGGCTTCAGAGAATTCTCTTGGGTCATTCAAAGCATGGTAGGCAAAGGACATTAAAAACTTAGATGAATGGTTCGAATGTACCAGTTATTATCAAAGCTCTAATGGCTCTAATGGCATGCTGTTAACAATACAGATTCCTGGGCCTTATTACAGACCATTCATTAAAAATCAGGAGATTAGGCCTGAGATGTTGACTATTAAATGACAATCCTAGTGATATTTATGTCCTCTATCACTAATAACTCAGGGGCATGTGTCTAAACATTAACAGTACTATTTACCTGAATGCAAGAGAAACTTATAGCATTGCTTTCATCTAACAAAGTCAAAAATAGAATATATGTAAGAGAAAGAGAGAGGGGAGAAAGTAAAATACAGATAGGTTGAAATGAGTAAATGTTATTTTCCTTAAGTAAGCTACTGATTAGTTGGCAGCTGGCAGAGAAGATGGTCAGGGTCATCTGGATGGATCAACAGGGAAAACAATTTTACTACCTACAGCTTCTCCCAGAGACCTTGAGTGTGTAGCAGTGGAGCGTGTGGAGGGCGACTTGGGAATAAGGTTCATTCTTGTTCTTAGAGCCTCTGTCTTAGTCATACAGGTCTGTGCCGTTTGCTATATGAGCATTCCTCAACCCTTACGTTTAAGAACCACTGGTAAAAGCCATTTCAGACAGGAGCTGGTGCTGCTAGTCAGACAGGAAGGGGACCCTGAGACTCAGGCTGGCAGCTGTCATCACCCCAGAGGTCTGCCTAGGTGGGCCCAAGCCATTTAGGGGGGAGAACCAGCCAGAGCAGGGTGGGACCCCCAGATTGGGTTGTGACTCAGAACAAGGGTATGCTATCTAGAGAGGGCACCCAGTGACATGATCTTGTCAATATAAGAGAGCAGAGAGAAAGGCTGTAACTCAAATGCCACAAGAGAAGTGGAATCTTCCCTGTGGGACACCGGGAAGATAGAGAGGGAATGTGCGATGAGAGTGATGAGGAGGTCTAGCCATCATGACTGGGCCAAGGACCTCAGGCGTTAGAGCTGGCAATGCTAACGGGGGAACAAAGTGATGAGATTCTTGGACAATGCCTCTGCCTCAGATGGGTTTGTCTCAGACCAATGAAGCCCAGGGTGGGATGCATCAATGAAGCTGGTGGTGAGAAAGAACCTGGGGAAAGTGCAGCATCCAACCTTTTTCTTGCTAACGTTTCCATGGTAACGGTAGCATGTACTTACTTTAATGCCATTTACTCTATCTCAGGGACTGTGCTGAGCATTTTACACGTATTCAGTCCTCATAGTAGTACTCTATGGCAGGTGATATTAACACGGTAAGTTTCAAAATGAAAGAAACCTAGCATAACTTACCCAGAGTCACACAACGAGTAAATCTGGGACTTGAATCTGGTTTATTTAGCTACAACGTTTCTGGTCATAGTGATATTTTATTTACACTTAGCCAATCTCCCCAACTTCTTTCCCCTTTTCTATTGTCATTAAAATGTACCAGTTATTATCAATGCTCTAATGGCTTATAGGGTTATCATTCCCAAGAATATCCATTTTATAAGAGAAAGCTGAATCTATATCTTAATGGCATGAGCTACTTAATGCTTGCCATCAATTTAGAAAGGGGGTGGCAAACATTTTCATCACCCTCCAAAATCCACTTTGGAATATCCTAGTCACTGCCATGGGCTCTTCTGTACTCCAGACTTTTGAGCTGCCCCTGAAAGCATGGGGTCTGCCCAGCAGGCCTTGGAATCACCTAAGTCACCTGTGCAAAGTGACTAAGAGCTCCCTCAATGTCTATAAGCATAGCTTTAGGTTATATATGCACATTTCCTCGGTCTGTGAGATTTGAATACTCAGCTACCATCTAGATGATTCCACCTCCAGGAATGGAGGCTTTTTGTCCTCAACTGCCAGCATCTTGTTCATAACTATGTAGTAGCTTGACAGCCCGTGGCTACCCCAAGGGAAAAAACATTCTATGATCGAAAAACCCTCAGCCAATTAGGTAATGAAGACCCTAGCATCTCTAACCTAGAAACTGATCTAGTAAAATAAACAAATAATCTAAGAAAGCCCTATGGAAAATGCTTCTTAGCTTCAGCTCTGTTCTCTTTAGATTTGTGTTCATGTATAGTTAATGGAATCAGGTACTTATCTAAACTTTTTAAAAAATACAGTTCTTCAAGAAAATATTGGCCTATTAGTGTTTTTTTAAAGCTAAATAATTTTTTTCCCAAGATGATGAGGTTAAATAGACTATAAGTAAAATCCCTTGATTTTGAAAATACATCTGACTTCTTGGCTAATTGAGACCATGACATTGTCTGTTTTTCTCATTCAGTTTCTCCTAGGATTGAAATATAGAATCACTGAACTAGACATAATTTCATAAATAATTGCTCACCTTTCTCGGGGTAGACTGCAGCTGTCTTTGATTGATGCAGGCAGACGTGTTTATCCCTTGTGTTTATATTCTCTAGCTGCTGAATCTTTAAGTGCAATTGCTTGTCAGCAATTTAATCAGAAATTCTCTCCATTAAGAAGTCGCTCTACTTTAGATTTATAAAATGCAGAAACATTTTCAATCTGAAACAAAGCTACGACAGGCTATTTCTTTTAAAATCAAGATTCCCTTGGTTGTATTTGATTGTACACACTTGAAATATACTAGGACAATTTTTTTTCCCTCCTGTTGAATTACCTCAAACAGAAAATTCTATTTCTGATTTGTATTTAATATTGTATGTTTTCCACACTGACACCTGTAAGTAATTAAATATTAAGTATAAGTAGGAGGGTTCCTATCAGCCATATCATACCTCCCTACATTTGTCCTGCATTCTAACTAAATATAATCTAGAAGGCTAGGACAGGCGGGATGTCACATCTTGACTCAACCACTAAAAAGCTTTGAGACTGGATAAGGTAGCTCATCCCTTTCAAGCCTTAGTTTTCTCTCTTTTCAAATGAAAATATTAGATGTTAAAACTGTGAGTCTCTTCTGACTCCGTTATTCGATATATCTATGGATTACTGGATGATCTGTAGATCCCCAAATAAATTACCCCTTTCCTACCTCTGAGGTTTTCTGATGGTGTTCTCTCTTGCTGAATGGACTTCCCCAGTAATTCTGTAAAATGAAATCTAATGCTTGCATCCCCACTTAGAGTCTAGCTACTGTTTTATAGAGTTTATAGAGTTATAGACAGTATGCTACTGTCTACAAATAATCTCTTCGAATTCTGAGTACTTTGTACTGTAATAATGATATATTTCTTAAAAAGTGTTTTCTGTCTTATTCACCGTTAAGACAAATGGCCAGGGAAGACAAAAGCCATACTTTTCTTTCATTTTATTTCATGTAGCACCTGGCCCAATGCAAGATTTCTTAAGATTGATACATGATTAATAGTCATTGAACTTGTTGAATTAATAGGCATAGTGACTTGAGAGGACTACTGAACTTGAGGAAAACCCATATGAGAAGTGTTTAACCATTAAATGAAAAAAAAAATTAGATTCTATGACTTAGAAAATTCCACACTGAAATTAATATAGTCATCCAGCCAAAAAGGAGCTATGCTTTCATTGCTTGTGCTCTTAAGTGTCCTAGTTTTAAAAAATGCCCATTTCATTCCAGACAGATTTATTAGGGGAAAGATATAAAGAATATAGCTATAAAGCATTTAAATGTAGACCATTTTGTAGATGTCAAATTGTCATCAGTTTCTTTACAAATGATTGAGCTATGGTCACTTCTCAATGTTTGGAAATAGAAAGATGCATTTTTAAAAGAAAATGATGGAAATCAACATTTTAAGAAGGCATTCCGATCTGATTAACATTATTCATTATTGAACTCAAAAAGTAAAGAGAATGAAAACACATTCAACTAAGTCACTTAACCTTTTTGGTGGAAAAGCACTGCATAAATTCAGAAAGCTTTTATTGTGTGACTTGTGGTCTTAAATATGTGTGTTCCAGGTAAAAAATGAGTTTAAGTTACATAATATTTGCAAAGATTTTTTTTTTATTTTCAAAAAATTAGTTTTTCAGAATTTAGTAAATGGGTGGCAATTCCAGATTTAATGAAATGTCTGCAGTGGTGCATGTTGTTTCTCCGTTGAAGCAAACTCATTATTGTTGTTAGCTGATGGGAGCCAGGTTAATTAAATGTTCCACTCGTGGTGGAATAACCAATCAACTGGAGAATCTGGGCTATTGCCATTCCCAAGTGAAAGGGGTAAAAATACTAAGGAGAATGTAATGGGGGGAGGAGGGAGGGTTAGCAACATGGATTTTAAAGCTGCATATCCTGTCTAGCCAGGTATACCCAGCACAGCTGAATTTAAAGGAAACATTTTAAAATCCAGAAGTCTATAATAGTCTTCTGACAACTAGTGATGAAGAGAAAACTTCCCCTACATTTTCTTCCGGTCAAGTTTCAATTACACTCAATCAAATAGCATTTTTATATTTTTTGCATCAATTCCCTTGTTACAGATGAAAATGATATAATTAAGTCAAGAGAGAAAAATATTGAAAAACAATAGGTAGAAAGATTCAGAAATTAAAGATTGGGGGCATCCACGTATTGTCCAACTCTAGGTCCCCCCACAATACCATGGATGGTTGTTTTAGTGTGGCTTTGTTCCCATGACACAAATAAGAAATCTTGGTTGCCAAGATCTAGAAAGCTGAGAAAGGATTTAGAAATTAGTAGCTCCCAACAGAAGATTACAGTTGAAATTAAGTAATTCTCTCCTTAAGATATCATGTTCTGAATATCAAAATTGCCTCTACATCTACAAACTAGTTGCATTCTTTGAACCACTTACCAATGATTAATGACAAGAGAGATATGTCAAAATGATGAAAGCTTTTTGTCAATTTGGTCCAAGAGAAATTTCCAATCTAAAAAATCGGAACAGATTGCCTCTCGGTAGTCCTTCTTTGCTTGATTGATAATCTCACTTAAAGCCTGCAGAATTCACTTTGGCTTCTAAACCAAGCTATGTAAATGATCATTTAATATAAACTATAATAAAATGATTTATTGTTCCAGCAAAAACAGTTTTATTCTACATCGTCCATGAGTCTCCATTTTCCTTTCTTGACCAAACCCTCAAGTGAATGTCCTGAATTTGTTGCTTCCATTTCTTGTTCCCCATTTCATCTTTAATTTCCTATAACCTAGTTTTCTCTTCTGCTCACTCCAAGTCACTTAGAGATTCCTAATTGGTTTCTGGCCCTGGTCTTTTCCCTCTCTTGGTTCTCTTAAACATCACAGAACATCTGACATTGATGGTTACTCCATCTGAACACATTTTTCTTGGTTCTCATGCAATATGACATCCTCATTTGTAATCATTTTTTTGGGCTCTGTCTCTTCTGCTTCCTTTTTTGGGAGCTCTACTCTTCCATTTATAAAACAAAACAAAACAAAACAAAACAAACACATTTTCTAAGACACAACTCACGCAGACCTGTGATTAGTGTTTAAATGTTTGCCTCCCCAACTAAATTGTCAGGATACAATATGGCAACAACTAGCACATTTCTGGCTCAAAGTTCACTTAATATGTGTTTCTTGAATGATCACAGACGGACTAAAATGAATAAATGTATAAACTCCATAATTAAATAGGAAGTTTTTGAAAGTAAAAACTTTATTTTATTAAGTGCATATAACCTCTATGACTGTTTTTACAAAATTAATTCATATTTGTGGATTTATGGATTTTTCCAAAATTAACTTTTTTTAAAAAAAGAAAGAACTACCATGATTTCAAAATGTTAAAAATAATCTGAGTTGTACAATATGCCAAGATCAACACTAGTTAAGATATTTCAGAAGCAACTGCTCTAAGGAATATTGATGTAGAAACTCAACTTTAGATGATTTTTATATAAAATAGTCAGAAGAGAAATCAGTCTTATTACTGGTTGGATAAACCAGACAGCACTCAGCAAAGAAAATGAAAGCAAATACTTATAATCTAATCTAAATATTTCATTGATGAATTAAAGTAGGGTCCATGAAAAACAGCATAGCATAGGATTTCACTCGATGGTTCTGAAAGCAATATTAAGATATCATGACATAAAAAAACTATCAGATTGTGCATGGTAGTGAGGATGGCCTATTCACTGTTTAATTTTTGTAAGATGATAAGAATAAAAATATATTCTCATTTCTATACCTTTGTTTTAAAAAATTCCTGTCTTTGTCCAGCTTAAAAAAACAATCTCCTTATAATGGAAGGTAGATTAGAGAGATACTTAAGATACAGGCATGGAAAAAGAAACGGGAAGCAAATGACCTTGGGTCCAAAGATGGATTTGCCTCCGAACAACTGTGCTTTTAGTGCAAGGCAAACTCTCCGAGTCTCAGTTTTATTTTTATATTTACCTCACAGGATTGTTGTAAAAAAAAATAAAACTGTGTATAGGAAAAGACTTTATCAAATGTAAATTGCTATGCAACTATAAGGGGTGATTGACTTTAGGTATGTATGGGAAGAATAAATATTTTATTGAAAATGAAGTAAGGTCAAAAATGAATGAAATTTTTAGAGATTCCACACTGTTTGAACAACTCTCTTCAGCTAGGCTTGAATAAAGGATCTGACATCTTAAGTGGATCATCCAGTACCTGACGTGAGAAGCATTAAGCATTGAGGAGACTGTAATCTATTCTTCATTCCCACAGGAGGCAGGTGTTTCGAGTTTGCTGAATGATGTCTAAGAGTCATAGGAGTAGGGGACATCACTCTGATGGAGCACAGTTGCTCTTATCCTATAAAGAAAAGTTCTGAGAACAGAGAGGTCACCTTCCTTGTACAAAGGGTCAGGCAACATGACAACATGATTGTGAAAGATGATTCATCAGCAATCAGAAAAAATTCAATATACCTGGATCGTTGATGTATTTTTTCAAATGTGATAAATACATTTTTTTTAAACTTTCTGGTCAAAAATGATTCATCTTTTAAAATAAAAGCTTTGCTTCCAAAAAAAAAAAAAAGTATGAGTTTTAACCAAGGAATTAGGTGGAAACTAAGAAGACCCGAAGTGCTTACTATTAAAAAATATTTTATTTGTAGATGGAGACCGTTAAAAGGATGATTTGTGAAGTTTTGTTTCTAAGCAGATTCTTTTCAAGTGTTTAGTCAACATGCAAAAATATTTTAAGGTTAGCATTTGAAAAATTCAACCTCACAAAGCAACAACAACAAACACTCAGATTTTGTGTAAAAACATGTATGCATCCAGAGATACAGGAAGAATGCTAACCTCCTAAATATGGATTCACTAGAATAATAGGCAAGGTATGAAGTGCCCATCCATAATATTTCTCATAAATGAAAGGCTATAGTCACAGTAACAGCTGTTGAAATACTTCATTGTCAATTTTCTCATTTTTTATTAACTTCCGTGGCTTTCTTACTAAAGTCTTTATCCAGATGCTAATTAAGCAGAGGTTTGCTTTGCACATCAATTTTTAATATTCGCTCCTCATCATTAAACGAAACCTGCGGCCCGAGGCTTCTCCTGTTAAAAGCTGTCCTGACCTACTTCCCTGTGAAATCAATGGAAGACGTTCACAGACCCACAAGCAGCTGACATTTAAGGAGGCCAGTGCGTAATCTGTGTTAGTGTGGAATGTGCGTTTCCCTGGGCTTCAGCATTCTTTCCTTCTCTATGAATTTTAAAAGTTCTTCTAAGAATAGAGAAGACTGGATGTTATTCAGCCAGAAGCGGGAAGTCACACCTGAGTTTTATGCCCCTGGGGATTTGTGAGCTCAAGTGTCAGCTACATTTGTAGTGGCTTCAAATTAACAGAAACCCCAAGGTCTGGAGCTGGGGAAGGGAAAGAAAGGCCTACAAGGCACCCACTTGCATTCAAATAGACTCTACAAAGAAGCAAAAGGGAATCTACCAGAATAAGGTTTTCAGACACCAAGTTCTAAGGCTTTTGAAAGTAAGAACATGCAGTATATGGCAAACCTTTGTGAAGACTCATACATCAGATACCTGAATTGTAGGACCTGCAATAGGAACACAAACAAAACCAGTAACAGAGGAGCTATAGTCACCAGGGCAGAGCACACTGTGTCTCAATCTGGTGACAGGTTTCTATTAAAGAACAAGTAAGTTCCTTTTGAGTGTCACTGTGCAGCCACATAAGGGGTCTGTGTGACACCTGATGGAAATAGAGAGTCAGCCTCATGCTAAATTCTAGAATACTAAGTTAGAATGGGGTGAGCCTAAAAATTAATAGAAGTAGTGTTCGATGTATATATCTTTTACTTCCTTCAATAAGTTTATTTCTAAGTATTTTATTCTTTTTGATGCTATTAATACATAAGCATTCTAACCAGGTATATGCATTCATTTAGTCTTTCATTTATTCAGTGAATATTGATAAAATGCCTATTGTGGGCCAAGCACCATTCGAAGTGAATCTGAATGTCAGTCAATAAAATCTGATAATTCAGATAAAGATGGGAGATACATGTTTTAATGGAGGGAACACCTTCTGAGGAAAGACTTGTCTGTCAAAAACATTGTTATAAAGATGCAAACAATAGCTAGACATGGAGACAAGCAGATTTAGAGCTGAGCACTTTAGAAAGGTGTTCTGTTTCTTTCTCCCTCATTTCTACATTGTGCCATTCTGGCTCTCCTGGCGCGCGTCACAGCATTCTCTTAGGTTCTGAAGCTCACAAGGCCTGAGCTTCTGGGATTCACTCCAGTGGCCTGGGTCTGGTGACCCTTGGAGATGACTTGTTTTTGTTTGAGGCACAATCATAGCCTCATCTGCAGAATCTCGTATTACTTATAGTACTGCTCTCTCCTTGTCTTCCTTCTGTTTTTTTTTTCTTTCTCGCTTTTTTCCCTAGTCTTTAACCCATGAGCCTAACACAGAACAGTGAATATTGGAATTCTCCATGGCCTTATTTAGCATTCAGATTGATTTTGCCACAAAAAGTCTGTTACCAGATAACTTATGAAACAAGATATCACAGTAATAAAGAATATACATAATATCAGAAATAGGAAATAACATCTAATCCAGGTCTTCTTTTCTTTTTTTTTTCATTTAATTCATACACACACACACACACACACACACACACACACACACACACAAAGAAAAAGAAACATCTTTACTTCTGAGGCGCTTTGTGATTAAACAGTTCATATATGTGTTTTCCATGTGTGTATGTGAAAGCATGTGAAGAAAAGAGGAATGCAAGAGTTGAAACAAAGGGATAGGTGGCATGCACCTAACCTAAAAAAAACTTGAAAAAAAAAGTCAGAACAAAAGAAAAAGAAGGAAGGAAGAAAAAAAGGAAGAAAGGAAGGAAGGAAGGAAGGAAAGAAGGAAGGAAGGGAGAAAGAAAGGGAGGAAGGGAGGAAGGGAGGAAGAAAGGGAGGGAGAGAGGAAAGGAAGGAAGGAAAGAAGGAAGGAAGTGAGGGAAGAAGAAAGGGAGGGAGAGAGAAAGGAAGGAAGGAAGGAAAGAAGGAAGGATGGAAGGAAGGAAGGAAGGAAGGAAGGAAGGAAGGAAGGAAGGAAGGATGGAAGGAAGGGAGGGAGGGAGGGAGGGAGGGAGGGAGGGAGGAAGAGGTGAATGATATTGTCACGTAAAATTTCCAAGAGAAGAACTCTTGCATCCTTGGCTCCAAAGAGAACAATTGGAGAAAAAGATGATCAACTCCCTATTCTCTGTCTTTAGACCATAAGTTACACAATAGCAACTCAATAAATATTTGCAGGACCTTAAAAATAGTCCTGTTTAACTTCTTCATAATCACGAACGAAGATCCAGAGAGCTTCAATTTCTTAAGCAAATATATGATGTTGAGTAGAAGCACAATTCAGGAGAGTTCTAGTTCTCCTGAATGCCCTCTAAATATTAAGTTATCAACATTGAAATATATTACTATTGATTTTGCCTATAGGCTTACTGAATCTTCTAGATTAACCATTTAAAATATCATTTGGGGGAAGAAATAAAATCTGGTTCATTGGAGACTTTACCCTAACAAGTGTTTTTTCCTCCTTCAAATTTGTATGTATAGTTTTTCTCAAGAATACTATGAAAAATTTTAGACTGGTCAACAACGATTCCCAAACACCATTTCTCTCTATTCATTTATCCAGAGAACTGATCAATTAAAATCAAGAAATTAAAAACAAGAAATATAGTATTATATATATTCAGTTCTGTAGCGATCAGTTATATTTCCTCCAGAAGTATTCCTGCTTGCTCTTCTTATAAAACTATAATAGATGTGACTTTTTAAACACCAAAATACGGCTTCTAGTAATTGTGATTACCACAATCTAAGTTTTACATTTACTTTGATAAAAATTAAATATTCTTATAACCTTTTATGATGAAGAAATTCATCCATTTAATATTTAGTGTTTGCTTCAAAAACATTTATGAATGTATTTTCAGAATTACGTCTTTCAGGAAGAATGGAAATGATATTTTTCTTCCCATGCATTAATATTTTTAGTCCCTGAATGTCTCTGTTTCTTTTAAAGAAGATTAAAGCATTTTTTCCATCTGCCTGTTAAAATGATTTGAATCTTAATTAAAGTTGATTGCACCTGTGCATATATTCAACTACCCACACACCTCCCACCTACTGGGAAAAAGCTTGTCTTTCCTTCAAAAATTAAGAGAAGGAACTATGACCTTAAAAAAAAAAAAAAACTCATAGGCATAGAAAACAGATAACACTGAGAAGTATGATTTTTTTTTTTTTTGGCTATCCTTAGATCAATGACTTTTTATCTTCTCATGATTGTAAAAAAGTCGGTTATCTTTTCTAAGCTGCTGGTTTCCTTGTTGTTTATAAGGCATCCTCGCTGAAGAAGCCAAGTAAAAGAATCAAAATTCAACAACAGTTTTTCACCCACCCACTCACTGATTGCCTTTGTGTGTTCTTAGCTTTGACAGTTTAATCTTTCCTTATTTATGAAGATGGGGGATAATCATAATGCAAATAAATAACTAAATAATGGCAATTATCTTAAAATTTGATGTGATCAAACATTTTTCTAATTGACCTATAAAATTTTTTTTCAAAAATTTGAATAAATAGAAAACAGATTAGCTCTTTCCTTTTAAAACTCTTTTTCCTTTCTCTAGAATAAGGAAGGATAATTAGAATACTTCCAGCTAATACAGGGAAAACTAGGGAAATAAAGGACCCAGCCAGTCTACTAAAAGAATATTGAAAAGTATATTAAACATTGCTTAAAATGTTCCATTAAGTATAAAACAGTGGTTGCAAACCCTGGCTTTACTTTAAAAACTCTCAGGGAGGTTTTCAAAATTACCAATGTCAACGTTCCACCCTCAATGATTTAATGGTGGTTTTTGAAGACTCCCCAGTTGTTCCTAATAATCACATGGGACTGAGGACCTCGAGTATAGAAAGTATTCTGGTATTTATTAATAAAATCCTAAACCTGAGAATTGTTGAGTCCAGATACTGTGTTTAACGGTAAGCAAATGAAGACTCAGAACAGGAAAGTGATTTGCCCAAGGCCTCACAGCTAATTAGGGGCTAAGTCTGAACTGGTACCCAGGGCCTCACTACCCCCAAAACAACTCTATTTACACCGTACAATGCTGTGGTTGGGACTTCCCAGATCACGGCATTCAGAGGTATGAACCCTCCACACTTGGTTTCTAAATCGATGGAATGAAGCCATGCGCTGCATTATTAGAGCTAGTTTTATGTCCTCAAATGACATCTAAGCCATTTCTATAAAAATGTGGCAATAAGCCATGCAACAGGAACTTCAATTATGATCCCAAATGCCTAATAGTAATTTCCTATGCACATTAACTCAGTCTTGAGGATATATAAAAATGTTCTACATTAAAGTCTTCTCAATTTATAAAATGTCTAGTCACAGAATATTGCTTTGATCTTTCTAGTCGTTCTCTTTCTTTCCTATTGTTCGAAGGATTCTTCTGACGTCACCACTTAAAAAAATAGAGAAAAACAGAAATGCTGTCAAGGCATCCATAGAATTCCACATTTTTTTTTCTATAGAAGAAAAAGTTAATTTTAATTCTTTGCATCGATAGATAATTTGTTACTTTCTCCTTACGGCTTTAGTAAGTAGTGATTCTGTTCAGGAAGCCAAATCTTCTTGAGTGTATCACAAAAGAGCCACTCAAATTATAGACATGGTTTCTTTATTCTCTTCATACCATTGCTACTTCTCCTTGAACTTGGCATCTTTCCTTCTGCATTTCGGCTTTGTGATTGTTCATGCTCTTGGCAGTACCTAGGATGTTTTGTATGTAAAACCACCCCTCCTCTGTCCTATAGTATCATTAATTAGTCTGAGAATCTCCTTAAAACAGGCCAAGGTTGTAGTTTTAAGAACATCAGGCTTCCATAGGGGAACATTTTCACCAAATACAATTTTGGTATTGTATTTAGGTGCACACGAATCTCTTTTCACTTTAATCTAAGGAAATAAAGTATACACTTTTAAGATTTAGCTGCTTCTTCCACCCCGCTCCCATCCCCATAAACTTTCAAATCCAGAAAGCATCTAAGGGATACTATGGTCTAAATCCCTTATTTGGGAGATGAGTATATGGAAGCATGGAAAGTAAGAACACATACCCAGTGTCACTCGAATGATGGCAGAACTGGTACCAGGGTCAAGTTTCCTCAACAATTAATTCCAGAGATCTTTGTACTTTGCCAGTCTCTATTCAGCATTGCTGGGACTACAGCTGTAGGAAGGAGGGAAAATGTAAAAAGCACATATGCCTGAGTCCCCGTGGCCTCCTTTCTTTAAGATGATTCTTTTTTAGGTTGTTGGCTTTATGTTAATTCGCTGCCTTGTGTCCTACTTAAAAATGACTCTATCATCAGGTCTCCTATAACTTCTGGCATACGATTTTGGAGTTTGTCAAAAGATGTAGATATCTTAAAACATCTGAAGTCAAATATGTGCCTGACCCAGATTATAAAAGTTTTATAACCCTAAAACTGTTCATCAGCTATTTTAGAATTCTGTTTGTCCCTTCCAAAGATTTTTATCAGCAGTTTCTCTGTCAAATATGTGAAGAGTTTGATATAGAGGAAGATGAGTTTCGGTAATGTCAGGTCCTACATGGAAGAGAAGTAAAGGGCTGCTGTTGGCATTATAGGAGCCAAGGAGACCTGAGGGCATACATATTTACTGTAGTAAATTATAGGGAGACATTTGCTTTTTCATGCACTATTTTGAAGTAAAAAGGATTGTTGAACAATTAGGACACTTTCTCTAATTCTGTTCCATTTTTAATATGAAGAGAATTGACTGTGGGTTCAGGGTAGTTATTTAATGAATTCTCAATATAATCTTGTCTGGTATTTTTTTTTCTCTAAATCTTGATATCAGATTAAGACCAGACAATGAGGTTGGTTCATAAAACATGATTATCTCGTCATTTAACAACAGAGGGTAGATTTTCCAATTCTAAAAAGTGATCTTTAACTGGTAGGTAGTTACAAGTTTATCTGCATTGGATGCAAACACTAACAATTGTTTATGAAAGATATACTGCAAAATGTTTTGTATTTCTGCATCTTTGTATTGATGCTGGTACACGTCATTAAACAGGATGTTTAAGAAGTTGACAACATGGTGGTGTCGAGTTGGTGATCTCTGGAAATCTGTGGATTTCATGTGCCCAGATATGAGATGATATGAGTGATGAGCCTCTAACCCAAAGTGACGCCTCACATATCTTCCTCCGAGTCCATCTTTCATACTTTCCCTGGGAGAGTCTTTCTTTAACAGTGATGGCATCTCTGCTCCTCAAAAATAAATGCAAACTCTATAGCCTGTCACTCAAAACCCTCCTTAATTTGTTTTTTTCCTTTTTTATGTAAATTCAAGACCCATTCTTTTCTAATATAAACCTTTTCTTCTAGACAGGCTAAGCTTATTATGGAGCCTAAACTATTGTTCCCTTCTGCTCTTCTTTTGAATGCATTTACGTGTGCCATTTTGTCAATCTGGAAGCTCGTTGTTAGGGATCAGCTTTTGGGAAGACAGATCCAAGGAAAGAGTCACGTGTGTTGAATAGTTCGTTTCCCCTGGCTGCTAAACTCATCTGACATGCCCCGTCTTTCCCCTTGCCATTCTTCAAATCACTATTTAGTCAAGATGTCTTTGTCTCACAATTAGGAGAAATTATCTGTTCTACTTTCATTGTACTCTGAATCTCTCCTTATTGCCCTTAGCAGAGCTCTAATCTAGTATTAGTTTCTGTACTTCAGGGGTCCGCAAGCCTGGGCCATAGACTGGTACCAGTTCATGGCCTGTTGGTTAGGAACTGGGCTGCACAGCAGAAGGTTAGCAGCGGGCAAGCAAGGGAAGCTTCATCTGTATTTGCAGCCATTCCCCAGCACTAACATCACCGCCTCAGCTCTACCTCAGATCATCAGGAATTAGATTCTCATAGGAGCACTGGGCCCTGGTGCCAAAGAAGTTGAGGACCACTGCTGTAATTGTTTTCTATCTCCAAGTAGGAGCCCCATGTGGGCAGAGGTCACAATGTCCCTTACCTATTCTCTCACTGTCACAGTGCCCAGTACATAAAACATCTGCGCAGACGGAGCAAGGCATATACATTTTATCATGGATTGAAAATAATAACAATTTAGAAAAGTGTATATATTTTTTTCACATGACTTTTCTATCAAAGCAATCAAAAAATGTGTCAGCTAAAGGCAGGAACAGAAAATGAACGTTATTTGTTTTTTGACTTCTTTCGCTGTTACAGATAAACATCACTTGATAACTCTGGTTTAGATTACACAGTGTACTACAAGAATATGAATCTGATCTCCATCCCATCTGAAAACAACTGTGGACTTCTTTGTAACTTGTGTGGTACAGTGTGTTATAGAGTGAGGCGTATGTAATCTATGTAGACTGACAGCTGATTTCTCCCAAATCTCATCGTATTAATTACTCTGTGTATATAGTCTTCAATTTCTTTTAAAGAATTTTTTCCATTCTTTTAAAATAAGGTAAATAATCCTTAAAATAACCCAAAGAAAACAAAACAAAATGAAGCCTCACTGGTATGGCTATTTGTTCAGACAAATGTGAGTTCAAATATTGGTTCTTCCACTTAGCCATCTCTAATTGGCCTTGGGAATCTATTAACCAACAAGATCTCCACTTTTTCTGAATACTGGAGTCAATCATTACATATGCCTGGGAAGACTACATAAAGATTGGAAATATTATTTATAAAGAGTCTAGTGCAACATCTGACCCACAGTAGCCACTGATTCCATTAAAACTCTGACCACAGTGCTGCTGCTGATGTGATGACATTATTTGAGCTGGATTTCTGCTTTTCCAACAGAAACTAGGACACATTTACTTTTTAATTTTTTAATTTTTGTTACAGACAGGAAAAAACATTGAGAGTATTATTTAAACCAGGACCCCTATTTAATTCATGTCTCCTAATCAGGCGGCAGAAAAAAAGTTGGATCCTGGGTTTGTCAATGAACAAATTATGAATGTTTTTTTAAGAGTGCACTTTCTCAATTCATGTTATAGTTCATTGAGATTTGATTGAAATAAAAATTAAACTATAAAAAGTCACCTTAAAGATATAAAACATCCTGAAATATAAAGTGGATATATAGTTTGGAACAGATATCATGATATTATTGAAACTTTATGATCTATTTTGCCTTTTATAGAAACTTTTTATCATAGAGATATAAAATTTTAGACTTAGGAGGATACTTAGAAATAATTTGCTTTAAATCTATATTTTTATCTGAGAAAACTAGGGTTCAGGAAGAGATGTTTTATTGGACTGACCTGAGAATTGATCCCAGATCATCTCAGCCCCATTCTGTAATGGTTTGCTATTTTGATATTTCTAGGAAGTAATAATTTTAATTTATTTTATTCCCCCAAGTATATCTTATTTAAATCTAAATTATTTTTATGTTAAAGAAATAGTCAATATTTCCTTTGTGAAATTTGTTTTTCAAAAATCTTTAAATTTTTTTTTCTTAGAATTTTGCTCTTTGCCACTCTTTTAGATGAAAAAAAAATATTTGGAAAAAAGTTAGGGGGCATCATCTTCATTCAAATAAATATAAACAAAATATATAAGCTTTTTGAACGATCATTCAGAGGCTCATTCACTCACACATTCAGCACATACTTATTGAAGCACAGTATGCAAAATATTTGTTAAATATTTAATGCAAGTATATTATTAGCCTTGTAAAGTATTTTTAGTACAACTAGAGTTAAGAGAGAAGCATTGCTTGCTGAATTCTTGTACTGTATTTGCCAACTTAACTAATCCCTCTGCCCTTTATTTTTCTGTCAGTATGCCAACAAAAATATTGTCCTCATTAGAAACTCAAAGATTTTACATTTGGACTATATTTTATAGAAGGGAAAATGTAAAATAATATCTATTCAAATCTGTATTAGGGCAGTCCAACTGCTATAGCAAACCTCAGTGGCTTAATATAATATGACATCTTTTATTCATGTCATAGGCCATGACATATGTCACAGGCATGTGACAATCAACTAATGGGTTCACCAGAAGATGAGCAATTCTTTCTATCATTACTGGGAAGTTTCTGTCTAGTGGCTTTTCCAACAACGAAGACCTCAAAAAATCACAGCCAGCAGCAGAGGGGATATAAAAGGATGAGGATTTTGTGACAAGTTGTATGACCAGACCTGGAAATAGCATACATGGCTTCCACCCACATTCTCATGGCCAGACCTCAGTCAAATGGCTTTTCTAACTGCAAAGAATGCTGAGAAGTATGGTTTAATCTGATGCCAAGAAGGAGCAAACACATTTGTTCAGCTTCTTTCTAGTCTCTGCTCACAGGTTATCTTAGCTTCTGCATTGCAAGAATAAATGAAAATATAAATTGCATTCTTTGAGCAAATTGCCTCTCATTGCCCTACAATGCTAGAATTTCCTAAAGACAATGTTACTAAAGTAGGTCAACATTTGAGGTCTGCCTGATGACTTCAGTGAAGGTTTTATAGGTAAAGGTAATTTGGCAATATCTCTACAATCCTCATACACCTTGATGATTTTTTTTAAAAAAGTAAATAATTAAATCACCTGGATGTCTTTTGAGAGTTTTTAAACATCAATCATGATCATTGACATTCTACTGATTATTCTATGCTTTGAACACATGGTTTTCCTTGCAACCATAAAAAAGAAATGTTGACTATGTCAGCGTGTGAGTTCCAGTGACTTATGATGACAGGTAACTGGATGGTAGGCATGGCCAAGAAACCTGTCTCTTTATCAGGTCTCTGCTAATTGCCATTTGTGTGACCTTGAGCAACTTGTGCAAAGGCTTTGAGCTATTTTTTACACCTGTAAAATCATTAGGATTCTTTGTGTAGTCTATCTTACTTCAATGTGCCCCATCTATTTCATTTTTTATTAAATAATATGCCTCATTTATTTTATTAAAAACAAGGATTTATCCTATGTACCTTCTTAATGCAAACCTTGACTTTCTTTCCAATTTTATTGAAAACCAGAATATCTCCAGACCTCTGAGCTATTACTCTTTCTTTATTTATATTTGAAGGGAAGGCATCCCTTAGATGTTGGAATTGACATAACTAGCCCAAACAACAGAGTTCACATGAAAGAGAAGCAATAAAAAAATATTATTCTTGCTCCCCGGTGCCCTTTTATTGTGGAGACATAGAGCCTTTGCCCTATTTTTCCCAGGAAGCTCTAGAGATAAAAGAATTGCAGGAGGACTCTGGTACTCACCTGGACTCATGGATAAACCATTCAGGCTGTCTGGCTCCAATGAGCTCCAAACGCCACAGTTTTAAAAGATACCATGAGATGCAATGAGTGTCCAGGCCAGGGGAACCAGGAGAGCGAGAGTTCTAGATTTGTATCTGAAGGAGTTGTGACCAAGGAGAGTTTTTGTCACTCTGGATTCTAAAGGGTGTTTACTTAAAAAAAAAAAGAAAAAAAAGAAAAA
This sequence comes from Macroglossus sobrinus, assembly GCA_004027375.1. Taxonomy (NCBI): domain Eukaryota; kingdom Metazoa; phylum Chordata; class Mammalia; order Chiroptera; family Pteropodidae; genus Macroglossus; species Macroglossus sobrinus. The sequence continues at coordinate 27,578 of PVKZ01005271.1, forward strand.
AGGAAAAAAAGCAAAGAAAAGAAAAAGAAAGAAAAAAAAACACATTAGTTCTGAGTTGCTCCAGAAACAGGACTATCAACAACCAACAAATGGTATTTCTTGGAGAGAGGCTGCCTTCAGCTCTGTGTAAAAGCTTTCTAGCAATTAAAAATGATCACAGTGGAGCCAGACTTACCCATGAGGTGGGAACTCCCCCTTCCTGGAGCTGTTCTCCCAAACGTAGGACACTATCTCAGCAAAGATGTTTATACACTTAGCTTTTTGTGTTGCAATTGTAATTTCCAAGGTCCCTTTCAGCTCTAAAATTTGATGACTGAATCTAATACCCATCTAATAATGCAATTTAGTTCCTTGCCTCCTTTAGCACTTCAAATGTGTTGTTGTTTCTGCCTAATTAATCTGCCTTGATCACCTCTCATTATTTTCACCATTCAGCAATTAGAATAGAATGGATAGATGTTGATCTTGCTGATTATGCCAATAAGAGGGGACAATTCTGAAGCATTCTTCTTGTCCATAGGAAGCTCCAATGCTCATCACCAACATAAGTTTTGGTCCCTGTATTGCCACGTACAATTAAAGGACATATTTCATAACCAGGAGATCCCAATATGAGTGTGAAATTTCAAGAACGACAGCAGTCACAGACCACAAATATAAAAGCTTCTTATCTAAATCATCTGAATCATCTAGATGTTCATAGAAACAATGAAATGATGTGGCAGATTCATTCTTTTAGATATTGCAAAATAATAAAAGAAAATGGGATTTTGTTTCTCTAAGAAAATAGTGTTAATGGACATATTTCCAAATTACACTTATTTCCCCCAGTAAATATGTTATTTTCTAATCTATCATTAACAAGTCGATTAGAAACATACATAGGTTAACAAAGAACATAACGTTGGCCATAGTAACTAACTCATGTTTGTCAGTGACAGTTGTTGGTTCAAGCCATAGCCCATGAGCTGGGAGACGGGCAAGGTGGAAGGAGAGGCTGTGAGTCATGGGCAAAGATGGAGTTAGATAACATAATAGCTAACTTTCCTGGGGGAAGCATGCATGAGTTCCTTCATCCCATCTATTCTCATTGTAGACTCTGTCAGGTACTGAGTCTTCAGTCATTAGAAGCTTACAGTCTGGTGGTGGAAGCAGACATATAAATCAACAATTACATGACCTTTCCAGACAGAAAAAAAGTTTGTAAAAAAGATAATACTGTTAGTTTTAACATTTTGGGGTCCCCCAGGCAGTCATATATAAAGGCCCATCAATACTATATTGTTTTCTTTGTCTCTAGAGCTTGAGAGAGATTTTGAGGTTGTGGGAATTTATAAAAATCCTCAGTACCATTTTGTTGCTGATGGAATGAATGTTGATGAAGCAGAGTGAATCAGAGACGCTGAGAAAACTCAGTGTTAGGGGCAGGCCTGATGATGAAAGCCTTAGACCTACGGAGCCAAGTAGTTATAGGTGCCTTAGGGTCCAGGGCAGGAATGGAGAAGGAGAAGGATGAGATAGAAGCCAGAGAGACAAATGTAGACACAGAGACAGCATGAAGAGGCAAAAAAAAAAAAAAAGGGAAAACTTTGAGAAGGAACTTTAACGTTAGCAGCCTGGGGTGTGACAGATTGGAATTCTAAAGAGAATATTTTGATCATAAAAGGATTGCTCCTGGTTGTTTATTCTTATTTATCCTTCTTCAATTTAAATGCTTTCAAAGTTTAAGACAATAATATGCAAAACACACAAGATTATGACAAATGCAATGCAATAATACATGCTTTTTTTACAGCAAGATTTTCATTCAAGATCAGATTTCAAAATGAATCAGATTTTAGGTGACTAGTTAACATTCAGTCATTTATTCTGTGAAGAGAGGATGACCACATTCTATGTAGTTGACTCTTGGGCTACACAGTGGGCCTGTAACTGAACGCTGAAAGAAGTTAGGTTCCACATAGAACTTGACCACAGTTATCTAAGAGTGATCTTGTTCGAAAAAATTTATGCTACTAATATCAATTTTTTTCAACAAGCTTTAAGAAAACATTCAAATATATGGACACAAATAAATGTGTCCTTATTCCTTTGAATAGATGTGTTTGAGCTTTCAATGTGTCTTACTGTATATATTTCTTGTCTAATTGCCCACTTTCCATTTGTTTCTTTTCAACAGCTGTCTTAAAGATTTTCACATCTATTTTAATTAGAAAATTCATTGTGTAGGAAGCTTTTCTTGAATACATATGGGAAACCAGATTTATTCTCAAATAAAATGCTCAATAAATACATTAATGATTTTCTTACAGATTTTTCAGCTCTGAATTTTATTTAAGAGGCCGATGTTAAGGTACCAGTCCAAGCAGCACAATTTCTTCAATTCTTTTGTTCAAGTATTTCTAAATATATCTGCCAAAATTTACCTAAGACTAACCTCTGGGATTTGAAAACAAAGAAGGAAGAGAAAAAAGACTTCTTTTTGTTTTCAGAGCTTTTTTGGGCTTTTATTTAGTGGAGGTTTGAGACTGAAGTGACACTTCTCTGGTATGTGTATGCAAGTAATTTGAATGAGAACAAAGAAACTGATGTTGGTGGAGGTGCCTTGACACACATCCTCAGCTTTTTATATTTAAAATGTTGTCCTAATCTGCAAAAACATTGGACCCAAGGTTAAGTTTGAGCTTTTTTTTTTTTTAGTTTGGTTAGTTTTAATTACAATGGTAGAAGACGTGTGTGTGTGTGTGTGTGTGTGTGTGTGTGTGTGTGTGTGTGTGTAGAAAAATAAAAGATAAATGCTTAATAATGGGAATGGAAAGAAATAGAGAAGTCAGTAATAAAGCGAGCATCTCAATGGTTTGTTTAAAATCTGGAGGAGAAGGTGAGGTGAAACAGATGGGTCATTAGGATTTGAGGCTGAGACAGTTGGAAGCCAGAGCACATTTTCTTTGAAACTGTAAATAAACAGCTTGGAAATAATTTAAGATGTTCTTTTCTGATACTTGTTTTATCTCGTTTGACTTAGGGCACTGAAAAGCAAGTGTTGGTTAAATCGTTTTGCCGTAATCATTATGCTGGGGTACATTTCTTGTAAAATATTTGACTTCTTATATTTGATTTCAGTGTAACTGGGACTAAGGCTTATATACTGGGCCATTTAAAGATCAAGGGCCCTTCTGAGGTGGTTGTTATGAAGCTAACCTCCTGGTTTAAGTTCTCTTTCATAGAAGGATGCTTGTGACATGTGTTTACACAACGGCAGAGCATCTTGGAGTTGGAAGGGGCTATCATAATGTAGAAGTAAACAAAGAACAAACAAATGAGAACAGGCAAAGGCTGTGAATTCAGAGCTTGCTATGTAGCAAGGCAGTCCGCCACTACCACTTACAACAGAGACTAAAAGGCAGGAAGAAGAGTGGGAAAGCTTATGATGGTGGAAAAAACTTTGGACGTGCCCCAAATGGAGGCTACTGGCCTGGGAAAGCTGTAGGCAGGCTAACTAGAAGCGGGGCAGCCTCTGTGATTAATTTGGGGTATATAGTCTACTTTCTCTGTTTGGCCCTAATTTAAAACTTGGGTCAAAAATTCTGGCTGTTTTGGGTCCTTTGTTACACAGGTTATTGTTTGACTTTCCGGATTGGTTGCTAGAGAGAGTGGTCTGAATCCCTGAAGTCACGGACTTAAAGATAGTAGGTTGGCTTCCTGAGCTGGTTACTTTAGATAAAAGTTTAGAGTTCTGTTTTTATATGTGGTCTGGAAATTTTCCATGTGTATATTCAGTCTCTCAGTGATTATCTAGTCCAAATGTAGAAAGATTAAAATAAATCCATAAAGGAAAAATTGCTAGAATTTATTGTTAATACTGCTTTTTACATGTGTGACACTTTTTCATTTTCAAAATATCTTCAAGTGTCAAATATTATTAGAGCCTTCAGATTAAAATGGGGGAGTTAGGCAAGGCTGGCATTATCTACATTTTGCAGTTAAGGAAAATGAGACTCCAAGAAGAAAAATAAAGTGCTCGGTGGCATAGGTCACCAACCCAAGACCATGGCCAAGGTTGCAAAGCTGGAATTCTCAGATCCTTCCTTTACAGAGGGCTGTTTATGGTATTACAAACTGTTGTCTTTGCCCCACAGATGCAGGTAATGGGGATATAAAGTGTGACATTTGCATTGTTATTCTGCAATATGATGAGTATTTGAACCTACATTCAAAGAAAACAAAATACAGGTTCAGTGAATCATTTCTGTGATTTTTTTTCACTATAGTTTTTCTCAAAGATTCCTTACTTGAATTAAAATTTCAATCTGGTGAATTTTACAACTTGTGACTGTTAGGGAACCAGATTTTTAAAAATAGTATTAGCTGTGTGCTCCTTTCATAATTTATAATATTCAATTCTCTTGTTCTGTTAGGAATGTTGTATTTCCTACACACATCAGAAAGATACCAGCGGAATTGAGAGACCCATTTAATTAATTTATTAATTACCTATTAAGCAATATGCTAAGGGTTCTGGAGGCATCAAACTGGGGGGAGAGGAGTAAAAAACAAAATTCAGAGCCTACCTTTAAAGAACTCAGAGCCTTTTGAGAAGAGCAACTATAAAGAAAGATAATATAAGACAATGTCAGTGCGGAAATGACCATATATCCTGGGACTGAGTAGATTAGCTGAGCAAAAAACAAGCTATAAGTCTATTCAAAGCAGACGTGGTAAGAGGCAGTAGCTGTCCAAAACAGCATTGTTTTTGCTAGAAGTGGAGTAGAGAGAAGAAAGCTACAACCTACTTGGTGATGTTTCTTGAATATGTTGTTCAGGCAGGAAGTGAAAATTTTCAAAAGGAGGAGAAGAAAGAGATGGTGGAGAATCTCGTGGTTTATAACAAGATACATAAACATTTCTGTGGATAACAGGAAGCTTCTGGAAGAATTTTAGTCAGGAGTACATTCTGAGTAAAATTACATTTTGTTTGTTCAGTTTTGTATTTAAACTCCTCTCTATGTGTATTACAGGATGGCTATTTCCTGAAATAACACTGTTCTCATGGCAGCTAGAAGATAATATTCTTAAAACCATCTTTATTTCATGTGTTTCTGAATACTTCTGTGCATGCATTATACAATGGCTATCATATCCATCCTCTAAAATAATAATTGATTATATTTGCATTTTTTATGTTGAAATAACTTTTTTTAATATTTGAGAGCCAACCTATTTTTTTTTTTTAATTTCTACTTTGCCATCTTGACCGGAACTCTGAAGTTTTTCAATAGTATTTGCATTTTAAGCAGATCACTTTGGCAGCATATGCTTTGGAGCTTATACTTTGGGGAGACAAGGACACAATAAAGGAGACAAGTTGCAGTAATTTAAGAGTGCTGATTACAAGTTGAACCAGAGAAGTTGAGGTAGATATAATACAAAGTGGAAAAGAGGGTGAGCAAGATATTCAGAAATAAAACATGCAGAATCTACTGACTAATGGATTTGAGGAGTAGTAGTTAAAGAAAGGGAGCGGAAGCTTTTAGTTTGATGATTGGCTGAACAGGAGGAACCATTAGTTTAGTGAAATATAGTGTCGGTTCAGTATCTGAAATGTTAAATTTGTATTTTCTATGGGGCATCTTGATGGACTCATCCAGCAGGCAGTTGGAATTTTTTTTCTTTTTTTTAGTCTAAAGCTCTGGAGAATGGTCCAAGCTTACGATAAAATATTTAGAATTACTAACAACCATTCAATTGCTAGTTGACTCTTAGAGTATAAAATCACAGAAAGATAGAATGAGAAGAACAGTGGCTAACAACCATGAAGCAAGAGGTGTTATAAATGATAAAGAAATAGTGTTAGACATAGAACACAACACAGGAAGATGGACCATCACTGTAGTCTAGAGAATTAAAGGTGTAAATAAGAGAGTAATCAAGGAGTTGTCAAGTGGCTTTATAATGTCTTCTGAATTTGCCATCTTGAAGGCACTAGGTGATCTTAACAAAAGCACTTTTAATAGAGTGGCTGGAATGAATTCTTGTCACAGCGGGTAGTGGAGTGAAGGAAAGATGAGACAGTAAAGAGAGTGAGTGTAAAGTGCTCTTTAAGAAGTTTTCTTGAAGATGAGCACAGGGAAGAGTTAACAAAGAAGGGTCAAGAGCCCTTGAGCTTCTCCTTTTCAAAAGAAAAAACTATTTCCCAATGATATTACCCGCACTCCTCAAAAAAAAAAAAAAAAGTGTGATCTCTGACCCTGTTTTATTTAAATCTCGTAATGACCAACACACATCTAAATTCTCAAAAATAAATTAAGCACATTTTAGAAAACTGTTCTTTAATTTTAAAAATAAAACCTGGGAAAGGTTTGACTTTTGTTTAATGAAACGTATTTTTAATTAATACACAGAATCGACAGAGGAGCTGAAAGCACGAAGCCACAGCACGGAACCACTACCAAAGCTGGACAGCAAGGAGAGAGGACATCATGGGGCATCTTCCAGGGAGTCTGTCAAAGCTCAGGAATGGGATGGAACACCGGGACCGCCTGTGGTCACCAGTAGACTAGGAAGATGCTCTGTGAGCCCCACTTTGTTAGCAGGAAACCACAGCTCAGGTAAGAAGGAGAATGCTTTCGCAGATGAGAATTCCATGTATCTCTAGAAACTGCTTTTATCACTTGAAAAACCGTAGCCAGGGAGATCTCTGTGTGCTCATAGGGACAGCATAAATAGCCCTTCACACAAAGGGATGTAACAATATTTTGGACCACTCCAGGGAGTATTAGTCACGTGAACAATAGAGAAGAGAGTGATGCTTCTTGGAGCTATGCAACGTGGTAGCCCTGACAACTCAAAACATCCAGTACCAAATTTCATCTATATCCAGAGTCCTCACCTAAAGCAGCCTTAATTTATGAAGTTTTAGTGATTTAAAGTGTATGCCTCCTTTGCTTCAAAAAAGATTTTAGGCAAGTGGAAAAACATTAACAGAAGTAAAATTGAGGATAAAAATGTAACAAAAATAATCTGAAGGCAATTGAGAAAATAGATATTATGAGGCATCTGAAGAGATGAGCTGAAAACAGGAACTGTCATGGTACTTAGTTTTCAAATCTAAAAAGATTTGAAAAAGATTTAGAAAATTCTAATCCAATACACCTTTAAATTTAAATTCAGTTAAAATCTGCAATTCAATTTTGCATCTTTAATAAATAAATGTTATTAAATCTTATTTTTAAATCAGCGTATATTTGCTTTGAACTGATTTATCCACAGGATGAACTCATAAAGAACTGTCCATTGAAACAAAAGACACAAAATCAAGCAGCCTCCTCCTTAAAAGGTTTCTACCCTTTAAGAGCATAGGGCTCTGAAGAAAAGGCCAATTCTTTAATGTTCTTTCCAACTCTGATACTGATCTTGGAAAGCAGTTTACATGAATTTAGCCTGTGGTGTCTGTGATAGGCATGCACAAATTAAAATTGAAATAAGATGAATTATTTTTGTATTTGGGAAGAGATGTTTCTATAATAGTTCCCGGGCAGAGGCAGAGCAATAACTTCTCCACATTCAAAAATTTACTTTAAAGCTTTGGTGATGCAGCCATATCATGTGTCATGTGGAGAACCAGTTTAATAACCTGAATTTAAATCTGGAACGTTATGTGAAAATAGCAGAATTTAAAAACCTATTTTTGATAGTAAAGTATAAATAGCTGTAAGTACATGAGAAGAAGATATCTGTTCATTTTGTCAAAAAGAAAAGCATATAGAACCAATAGTATTTTATAGGAAAAAAATTCTCAAAGAAGGATGACATCACCATTTAATTGAGAATGATGATTAGTTTTAGGTTCATTATTTGTCTTAAAAAAAAAAAGTATCAAAACCTATACTGGTTCTAACTAAAATCCATAAATAATATCTGTTCCTATTTTAACCAAAGATATATTTTATAAAAACTGAAGTATTGCCTGAGTGTTTATTATGTAACAGCCACTGTTCTAGGATCTGAGAGCACAATGATGAATAAGGTATCTTCACATTTCGGTGATGGGAGTCAAGTGCAAGACAGGCAGATGGATCATTCAAATGTAATGCATTATATACAAATAATATGCAAAACAAAAATTCAATTGATTCTTTGTGAGAGGGTATGATTTTGGCAAGAACAATCGGGGGCTTTTGGTAGATAAAAAAAATAATTACTCAAGGATGCAACGTTTGACCCAGAGCTTGAAATATTAAGGCTGCTCACAAGAAGACAGAGAAAGAGGAGGTCTGCCTTCTGAGTGAATACCTAAGGCGCTGTGGATGGAACCTGGTGTGTTTGGTGTGAAGGGTGGGGGAAGGTGCACTGAAGCAGCTGCAGAGTAGGGTGGGGCCAGATGGTGAGAACCCTAGAGAGCCTCGTGTAGTAGACAGAAATGCTTTTAGACACCAAGTACTAGTTAGTGGTGGCTTCTGTAACGTTAGCTCGTATAGCACCCAATCTGAAGATACGTAGGCACTGTTGGGGTTTTGCAACCATTAATGAGTCATTAAAGACCCAGGAATTTTCTATCTTTCTACTGCTTCTGTTTTGCTTACTCTGATGATTTTTTTTTTTCATAATCACGAGCTGACTGTGACAGTTCTGGGCATGTCATATCCCAGTGGACTCTCCCTGCATTTAGTTGGAGAACTGGAGAACACGTCTTCTGGACCAGTCACTGAATGAAGGGAAATGAGAATTTTAGGGGATTTAGAAGGTCTTTCCTTCTCTTAAATCAAGGGGCCTCTGCCTTGTACCTGGAAATGAAATCAATAGTCTAATTGCAAAGTTTAAGGGGAGATGATCTTGCATAAGCAATGGACAGTATCTGCCACATCATGATTCGGTTTTAAACATTATGTGGTAGATATTTTATAGTCATCTAAAGAATTTTTAAAGAGGAATGTAATGTAATTCAGTTTCATCATAAAAGGTCTAATGTTGACTTCATGGCTCCAAGCATAGGTGACTGGGAGGCAGTCAGTATGAGATGGGGCAGTCAGGACTTAAATTTTGAGTTAAGTTGGAAGTACTTTGAGACATCTAACTGAGAAGGTAGCAGAGAGTTGGAATAACAGGTCTGGAGGTGAAGAGATTTAGTGGAATTAGAGACTGAAACTAAATACCATTGGAATGGTTAAAACTAGAAGATTCTAAACTAATAGAACAGGAAACTTTGATAAAAAAAAAATTGAGATTGGGCCTTGGGGAATCCAATCATTTCAAAATATGAGCGAAGGATGAAGAATCTATGACATAAATGAAGACAAAACCATGAGACAGCCCATAATTAAGTCTTACTGATCATTTAGTCAGTTGTATAAATTGGGTCATATTTGTTTATGTCTTTGACACTTCGACATGACTCTTCCAAGATTTTCAGAGTGTGAATAGAATTCGTGACATACTTTGACTTTCTTCCACAGCAGACTCCTGAAGCATCTCTTCTGCTTTATGGCATTTAAGTCTGCTCTCCTGAGTCTTTCAGCTCTGTTTGTAGAGCAGTAAATTGCCTACTGACCAGAAGAAATGGCATACATATCCGCAGTCCCTCACATTCTCCATGTTAGATTATGAAGCTGGTAAACAAAGATGAAGGAAAAAAAGATTTTTGTTACATTTTTGATAAAGACTTTTTTTTTTGTATCTACATTAAAAGAAATATGACAAGTAGGGGCAAATGTATAGTCACTTATATAACTTCAGCGCAACTTAGGGTCTTCTATGTGAAAGTGAAGCTATTCACGTGAATGTTCAAAAAAGCATTGCAATTATTTGCACTTTTAAAAGTCAACGCCTCCCAAACATAGCACTATAATTATATCTATTGAGATAAGCCTTATACCAGTTTTGAGGGGAAAAAAAGTAGAAAAGGAAAAATGTCTGTTAAGTTGGCAGTTTTTATTTTTCTGAAAAGAAAGAAGCTAAAAATGTGTCAATACTACTCTAGAAAATGTCATAGTTCCACTAGCCTCTGGCTTGCACCCTCTCTCTCTCCCTCCTCCCTACACACACACACACACACACACACACACACACACACACACTCACACTGCTACCAGTCACAGACTATTGCTTTACCCAAAGTGGTTTAGCCACTTGAAATAGTTGTTCTTAACAGCTCTTTTGAGGAGTGGAGAAATTGCTGAAGTAAAGCAAATGCATGTGTCACATCTCAGTTCTAATTAACATGGCCACCGGTTGCTGTGGTACTTTATTAAAGTCACTGTTGTTTAGTAAAACAGACATTCCCTAGAGGGTGATTCTTGAAGGCAGTAGAGGAGGGCTGGGACCCAAATGCTCATGAAAACAATGAGAAAAAGTAGAGATTGTACAAGTAAGTATGGTATTAACCAAAATTTGGAATTCAGTCACTGATTCAAACAGCAAATAATTTCCGAGCAGCTTATATCCAGCTCTGCGATGGTTTGGGGGGAATGAACCCCATGATCCCTACCACACACACCATAGGCTAACAAAAACATGGTATTGTGCTTCTCTGTGACAGAAAGCTATTGAACACAAATTAGAGTATAATTAAATGTGTTATTTTCCTTTCAATTATTTACATACTGTGTTACCTATATACTGTTTACTATACATTTAATATTATTCGAATAACAGAAAATTAGTGTGAGCTTAAAAAAAAAGATGGAGGGCTTAATGGGAGACTTTGAGTCTTAAACCAAGGTTATACCAGATCTTTTTAAAAATAAATAACAATTATTGTTATTGCATGAGTAGAAATACACCGAGAAAACTTTCCTCATAGGATAAAAAAGGAAGACATATTTTTGTAAGTAAACTCACAGGCCTTGACTTAATATGTAGAAGGATCTTAAAAGACCTGAGCTTCTGTGCGTTCACCCTTGTGTGTTTCTGCTGCTCTGAGGAGTCCCCTGTGGGACACGAACGAGGTGCCTGGAGGACAGGCAGGTAACGTGAGGCAGGGGACTCGGAGAGGTGCTTCCTTTGAAATGGACATGTTGTGCTTGCACATTGCATGCTAGGAATGTCCTTTGCTCTCACAAAGGAAAATTTCCCACTATTTTTCTTGATATTTGAAGCCCTTGTGGCCTAAGTGATGCATTCCAACGTTTGTTAGAAGCACAGGTACAGAGAAATGTTTCTCCATGACAAAGAAAATCTACTGCAAACTAACAAACAACGAGGCTGAATGATGGGCATGCACACGACCTGGAAAGCACAGGACATCTCTAGGAGCAGAAGTTACTCAGTACCAACTGACACTCACCATGAGAAATGATAAAAGTTCCAAGATTTAATTTCTATTAAGTGAAAACTCTCAATTTTTTAAATGTAGCTCAACTTTCAAAACAACACTGATTCTAAGAATTTGCTTTCTCTGGCCATGTAAGACGTAAAGGCTGTCAACTCACGATGTCTGGTTTGTGAAATCAAGTGAAGACCATTCCGCAGAGGCATGAATTTGATCTCAAAGCACAAGAGATTGGGCCGTGGCAGAAGCAGCAGGTGTCAGCAGACGTCTGCCCTCCTGGCTGTCATTTTCTTGAGACTGCAGCTCCTGGAGAAGACTATGCTGAGGGTAGAAGTAGGGATTAGAGAGAGGCACAGGGCCTTTGATGGTAAAGAAGGAAAGGGGATTTCTTAACTCTGAAAGAGGCACAGAGATCTGGCGTTCCATGAATAATGGTGAGGACCAGCAGCAGAATAATGCTTCACAGCATCCTGGCAATGTGGCCTGGCCTTTGATGGGGAAAGAGGTCAGGTGGGGTAGAGTTTGCATAGGGCTGTCAGTGAGGCTGGGTTTGATGCTTTCTGGGTCCAGCTTCTGAAATATGGACTTCTCTACTTCAAGGGGCCTTTTTATGCTTAAAAAAACAAACTCCCCTATGATAACCAGGATGAGCTGAAGACTAGAAAGGCCATCTTGTATATTATGCTCTCAGAAGTTCTGGGCTTTTCTATGACCCATTTTTGGAAAGCCTTCCCACCACAATTCATGAGTCAGCCCTTCCAATCCAAGAGGAATCCTTTGTTCACAAGTTCAGAGAAGTGAAAAACAGATGCCGATTTAATTTTATTGAAAGAAAACAAAAGAAATGTGCCATTTCTTGCATACCACATTTGTAGAGTAAATGTGATGACAAATGTATGTATCAAATGATTGAATACTGAGGTTTGAGCTTCCAGCAGATCTGTATTTAAATCTGGATTCTGGTTTTTATTACTGATGACATTGGATATGTTTCTTCACCTCTCTGAGCTTCATCCATAAAGTGTGAATGATAATAGTACTTAACTCACAGATACCACCGAGAATGCAAGGTAAGAATTAAATGAGGTAACATCTGGATATACTTAGCACAGTATCTGGAACACAATACTCAATAAACACGTCATCACCATGATTCAAAATACTTTTACAGATATTTTTGTGGCAGAGCAGAGAGAATCACTGGTCTAGGGCAATGAAACAAAGTTTTCTCTCCGTAGTGACATTCAAGCTAAGGCTTGGACTGAGCAGAATTGAGACAGAGACAAGTGCAGTTAAACAAGTCGTGGGTCGTGTTGCTGGGGCTGGCGAGGGCTCTAGCTCCAACATGGCACTTAGTACACGCATGCCCCAAACCATGGTTCTTAAGACGTTTACAGCTCTAATTCATATTCTAATCATGTCTTTGAAGATTGGGAAGATTACAGAAATGTAGGGGGTTTAGCCAAAGGCCTAAGTAGGTACTTGGGAAGGAGATCTAGCTGAATGGGGGCCACCTAATATAAGCAACTGAAAACTGAGATTCAGGAAAGGGAACTGCAGTGCAATCTACGAGTGTAGTCTTTGAGAATTGAATTTTTTCAAGTTGATTTATAAGAAAGATGCATTCCTCTTGAAAATTCTGAAACATATTTACTGTACTTGATATGATAACGCTAAAATGACTGGCTAACTTTGCTGATAGGCCTCCTGGCAGCCATAACTCAAAATTTATGAGTCAGCCCTTCATAGACAAAGAGACCCATGTGCATAAGTTTAGAGGAGTGAAAACAGGAGAGCAGCATAGAATTGGGCAGCAGGGCTGGGAATTGTGGAGCAGTATTTATGACAATAATTCCCGGCAAACTATAATAAATCCATGTCATTTTTTTTCTTTAGTGCAAGTAAATCATGCTTTATAATGATGTTAATAAATTAATACTTTGATGGTTATGACTTGAAATTATATAACACTGCTGTGCCCCAGTTTCTCTATCTTTACAGAAAAGATAAAGGAAATCTCGCTGTGTAGATCATTATGAGGATTGAATTCAAAATGCATAAAAACGCCTAGTACAAAGCTGGTGATAATAACTAGCAGAGCAAAGTGTATTCTGTTTCCATTTCATTTTACTGGAAAAGTCTCTGATCTTTTTCTAAGACCAAGAACACATGTTTCCTTGGGAAAGCTCAGCTCATCGAAATACATATGAGATTTTCTTTAGCTATCCCTGGCTGTGTGACTACTATTAGTGCAACAGTCTGTGCTTAACTTACTTGTGCATTTTTAAACAAAGATTTTGGGCCAGTGTGACAGCCATTTTTGGATTCCCTTGAGTTTGCATTTATGAAATCTGGACATGAGATCAGGTACAAGCTTTAAATACTTCGTTGCTGCATTATACACAGCTACCAAAAAGTAATCTTAACCTCTCACGGTGTTTCAGTTAGTTCTGCTTGGTAGCAATGAGTGAGATTTAAAATCATATTGGCAAGATGTGGGAATCACTAGAAAATATTGATATCTGCAAATCTTCTTTAATAAATATCTGAGTTGACATTCGTTCATCTGTTAATTCAGCATTTTTTTTGTGTGTTTATTTTCTAACGGAAATGTATTCAGCATCTACTCTGCTCTCTGCAGGGGTTAGGGGTGGGAGAAGTGGGGAGGGGTGCAAGGAAAATGTGGTAGCATCTACTCTGTACTCCCAGAGCTCATAGTCCAGAAGCGAAAAAACAGATTCTTACGTGTCGTGAAAGGAAAATGTTGGGCACAATCACATAATTTACTCTCTAGCTAAAAGGCAGGTAATTTATACGAGCTTCTTGGAGGAAGTAGCATTAAATTAGATACTACCACGATGAATAGGAAACAGGCAAATACAAGGCGACAGAGTGTTGCCTGCAGTTCATTTATAGAAGTGTGGATGGAAGAGATTTACTTTTAGAATCTGATGGGTGTTAAAGGTTTCAACATGGCTGTATAGTTCCCAAATATCTCCTCTGCTCTTCCTTCCATTTCTTCACATGGCCTAGCTCCTTTGGATGCTGAGGTTGCAGTCATGTCCCCAATTACTCCCCTCTCCTTGCAGCCACTCCTTTCATGGTGTACTTGCATATAACTCTTTCTCAAGAAGTAAGATCTATTTCCTCCTCCTTGAATCTGTGTTGGCCTTGTGTCTTGCAACAACCAATAGAATGAGATAGAAATGACTCTGGTCTGTTCTGAACCTCAGCTTCAAAAAGCCATGAATGCTTCCACTTTCTCTTTTTTCACCACTATTTAAATAAACAAACTTAAGGCAGCCTGTTGGAGAATGACATACCTATGGAACAAAGCCAAGAGTCCTCAGAATCTGGCTACCCAAACAAGTGGCACAGTACCAAATACCAGAGTCAGAGACCTGACCCACAGCTGACCATGGGTGCATGAGTGAGCCCAGCTAAGATCAGAACCACCACCTAGCTGACCCATAAACTCATGAGCAAAACTAAATGAGTGTTGTTTTAAGTCACTGAATTTGGGTGTAGTATGAAATAAATGATATAAGCAGCATAGTCTGTTGGAATATTGCTGGTTTTCTTTCAAATGGACATATTTTATTATTGTACGAGTAGAGCACACTCACTGAAAAATATAACATCAAAGTACAAAGTGAAGATCCGCCCTCCCATCTTTGCTTTGCCATCCCACTTTTCAGAGCATCCTTTTGAGCAGTCCTGATTTCACCACTCAGGGCTGTGTATTGATAGGGACTGTGAGTTCTTTGTTACATTCATTTTTCTTATGCAACAGGAACGACAAAACAATCTGGCAGAGTTCAGGCTTCCACTGTAATTTGAGCTTCTCTGTAGGAGATCGACTAACGTCCTCCTTGGCTCCATGTCAACCCCCGGCAGCTGTGGACTTTCATGCCTACTGCCCTCAAGGCTGGCACGGAGCACAGTCCACTCAGGCACCAAAGACAGCTCTGACCCGCTTCCCAGTTATAACTGGGTGCCTGGTTATTTCCTCAGAGCACGCTGGCCAGATCCCGTTGCTAGGTTCTGCTCACTGTTTTCACACTCCAGAGTTTAACTCTCCCTTTCTGCATTCTAGTAACCACAGGACACAGTTCTCACTTGGCAAGTCTTTGGAGAGGAATGTCAGTCATAAACCCAATAGACTCGCTTTCATTTCACTGTGGAAAACTGTGACTTCTGCCTGCTACAAGATGTCTTCACTGGAGAAATCGTTTCATTTGTATTCTCCTGATAGTGGTGGTAGGGCTTTGAGCAACAACCAAAAAGGAGAACTTGGAGTGAGCTGGCCATTCAAAATAGCCAAAGTATATCTTTATAAAGACTGTTACGAAATAATAGAAAATAACTCTTCTCACACTCAGCAGCCAAAGCTAGACCACAGAAGCAGAACTAGCAAAAGAAGTGACCAAAATGAATTTTGTTTTTCTTAAATGAGCTCTCATCTCTAGCCTGGGAAAGTGGGATTGGCCAAGGAGGAGGCTGAGAGGCTAGAAACCAGATATTAGAGAGACTTTGAGATGGACTTTTGTGTGTGAGTGAGTGAGTGTGTGTGTGTGTGTGTGTGTGTGCGTGCGTGTGCGTGTGCGTGCGTGCGCGTGCGTGCTTATGTGTGTAGAATAAGTCTCCATCCCCTATAGAGGAAGGCTGAAAATGAGAAGTGTCTCCCCCAGTGGAAAATCTCATGAGAGACATTTTAATGGGACCACTTGGAAAGCTAGATATTTGTGTCTAGCCATTGAGGGGACATAGTGAAAAAAAATGTACAAAAAGTTAGTTAAATGGCCTGTGATTGCAGAACAGAAAGTTACATGGCAAGTGATTCTCCAGACTAATGGTGAGTTAAAGATGAGTATAAATTGTTTTTCCTGTAGCATCTTAGGTTGCAGGGAGAAGCCCTGGAGTTGGTTTGGGTCATGTGACTGCTCAAAGCATCAGGCACTCTGCTGGACATGCCTCAAGACTCATTATAGGATGCCCAGGGGGCAAACAGCCAGGAGATCTTCAGGTGAGAGATGGCCAGTCACAGGAAGACCTTTTCTTCTCTCTCATCTTTTGTTTTAATGCTCTCTCTGGCCCTTGTGAGGCCAGACATGGTGGGGACCAAGTTGGGGGCAGAGAGAAGGTAAGAACATGAAGACAAGGCAAAGAGAGAGGCCATTTTCCTTTGTGCCAGGAGCAAGCTTAAATGGGCCAGGAGAGAAATGTTTTCTTGAAATAAATTAAAAATTATAATTAATGTAAAGAATGAGATATTATAATGATTACTTCAATAAGACCTTTTTTGTGACTTGAAGAAACTGAAGAATTTTTTTAATTTTTAAAATTTTTAATTAAGTTTGTTGGGGTAACATTGGTTAATACAATTATGTAATTTTCAGATGTATATTATCATTTGAAATCTATATATTCTATTGTGTTTATCATCTAAAGTCCAATTTTCTTCAGCTACGGTATATTTGACCCTCTTTACCCACCTACAACTCCTCCTCCCCCCACTAGTAACCACTAGTCTATAGTCCATGTTCATGAGTCTCTGTTTGTTTGTCCTGCTCATTTGTTGGTTTATATTAGGTTTATATCCCACACATAAGTGATATCATGTGATTTTCAACTTTTTCTGTCTGGCTTATTTCGCTTAGCATGATTATCTCAAGGTCCATCTATGTTGTTGCAAATGGCAATATTTCAGCTCTTCTTATGGCTGAGTAATATTCCATCGTATATATGTACCACAGCCTCTTTAGCCAATCATAGGACACTTTGGTTGCTTCCATGTCCTGGCCACTGTGAATAATGCTGCTATGAACATCGCTGTGCAAATACCTTTTTGGATATAAGTTTTCAAGTATTTGGGGTAAATACCTGGTAGAGGGATTGCTGGATTATATGGTAAATCAATTCTTAGTTTTTGGAGAAACCTCTATACTGTTTTTCATAGTGGCTGTGCCAATTTGCAGTCCCACCAGCAGTGTGTAAGGGTTCCTTTTTCTCTGCATCCTCTCAACATTGAAACTGAAGAATTTTTAAATATCAACATAAAAAGAAAAATTCTGAGACCTGGCCTAGTGATTTCCCAAAGGACAAGAAATAAATGCCCTCCTCCCTGCCAGAGCAGATTTGTGGGGAGAAAAGAATCACATTGTTTTCTGATAGCATCTAAGGTTCTCTTTGTTCAAATCAACAGTGAAATACACATATTTAAAGAAAACAGAACCTGATATAATTTCAAAATTTGCTCCAAGATTATGGAAAATTATATTTAACCTGAATTATGAAATCTAAGTTTATGACCTTTGCGGGTTATCTGTGATCCATTTATAATACCGCCTTATACTTATATATTATGTGTTAAATTTTAATATACTTTTGTAAGTGCTATCTCATTTGGTTTTTACAAAAACCTATATATCTATGGTCTGGTGTTATGATCTATCTAGGTGACCAAATAGAAGTTCAAGAGGTGTCTAGTAAATTACCCAGACTCATTGCAAAGTAGTAGATTCAAATCAAGAAATGGATTTTGGTTTTTCGACCCTTACTACAGCTCTCATAATTTAACTAGGTTGGGTTTCCCTATTTCCACCTCCATGCTCAAAACTCATTTGTTTATTCATTTATTCATTTATTCACCTATTTTTTCGATATAGATTTATTGAGCATTGAGCGTGTGCCAGTGGGAAAGATTGCTATTAATCACGAAAGTTAAAAACGTAATTTTCATTGATGGTGAAAGCCACCAAGGAAAATGACACTGCATTCCTTCCCTCTTGGATTTGTTACAGGGCATCTTGATGACATGGGAAATGAAATTTCAGGTAAATTAAGAGAAAGGACAATCAAGGGAATGTGGCATGGGAGAGTGGTTGAAAGGACTGCTTAGGACAAGGGACTGTGGCCAGGGAGGGGACTGAGAACCTGACAAGGGACAGGCCAAGCTGACCACATCAGTGATTCTGGCCTTACCTAAAAATTACAGGAAGTCATTTATGAATTTAAACTCCCAATATTTTAAACTCAGAAATCTGATTTACAAAGTTAATTAATGTCTTATTATCCTAAACCCAGGGGAACAGAATTAGGAAGGTAAAATGTTACCCCATAGAACCTGCCTCATAAACTCAAAGAAGAAATATTTTTTCTGCTCTCTAGCTGTGAAGTTTCTCTGTTCCTATAACTAACGGAGAGATATTCATAACTGATTATTTGGTATATTTAAAAATTAATTCTCGAGCACCTGAGCAACCATGTCACCCAGGAGGGATGTTTCCTAACACAGAGCAACATTATATACGCTTTTTGATTTTGGGTCAGTTAGTTACTCATTCAGCCCACTTGTGAGAACTCCTGTTTGAAGGGCTAACTGAGAGGGGATGGCGGATAACCTCTGCCATCAAGAAGTGTTTACCTGCCTGTGATGGCTCTCGCTCTCATACAGCAAGAGGACATTATTACACCTGATGCTATAAGACAGGACTGGATTCTGTTGTCCAGTACTTTGTAGGGTTTTCTCTAAGCGATGTATATTCCTAGTGCCATTTTTTTCCCCTAGGAAGATGGTTGGGATGGTTGGTGGAAGTTATGAGAGATATCTGGAGTCAAGGAATTTGGTGACATTAACTGGTGTGTGTGTGTGTGTGTGTGTGTGTGTGTGTGTGTGTGTATGTGTGTTGTTTGGTGTGTGTGTGCAAATGAAATTAATTATGGGTTTTAAGTTTGGGTCTTATGTGATCAGATCTGTAGAGTCAGCTAACTTATTGTCATAGACTGTGTATAACATGTGTGTGTGTGTGTGTGTGTGTGTGTGTGTATAAAATGTATACACACATATATGTATATATGTATAATACTCCCTTAAACTTGATTTCTACTAAACACATACACAGACCATGACATTATATACCACACAAATACCTAAACTGTTGGGAAAAAAATACAATGTGATAGTAATTTCATTCTTATTAGAAAAATTCTGAATTTCCAATTCTTTCATTTTTGGGGGGAAAAATAATTAACCAGGCATAAAACATTAGATAATGCAGAAGGTGCCTTCACCGTACTTGCCTTTCAACAAATTAATCCTATTTGAGAACTGTGATGACAACGTGCTGGCCGGAATTTCGACTGCAGTGCCAGCTCCCCAAGCCTTTACCTCGTCGTGCCCTCTCTAGAAGGAGTCCACTCTGACATTGCTTCTAGCTGACAGTGGTTGGCTTTCTCTGGAAAAGCCCCGTGGATATTCCACACCACTGGCATTCAGAAAGAATGCCATAGAAGACATTACAAAAAAAGAACATTCTTTCTGACTTACACTAAGCTTTTTCAGGGACTGGCTCTGGGAGCTTTGTAAGTCAACCAGAGTACAGAGCAAATAATGTTTGCACTGCCATCTGCTGTCCATGACAGGCACTGCAATTTTTCCCTCCCTGATTTCTTATTTTTAAATGTTATATTTAATTGAAGACTGGTCAATGCATTTTTGCCTATTTACCGGAAACTTGAGAAAGGTGAAAAAATGGGGGGGGGACTTTTTTCATTAATAAGAAATGTACAAATAATTTATCTTTAACTCTGGCTTTAGTCTTTCAAATAAGGTTTAAAATAATTTGTTCGATAAATACTTTGAGATCTTCTTAGGGGTCAGTTATCATGTTATTGGGGGAAATAGAGGAACAGGATTGACATGATTCTTGGTCTTACAGACATGCTGTTTAGTAAAGAAGAGGAGGGAAAGAAGAGGGAACATATACGTACACCAGGCGGAGTGTAGTGTCATGATTAAAATCCTAGAGTAAGAGAAGGCTTAGAGCTTTAGGAGAACACAGTGCTGTGTGACAGGGTTAAGACAACACATGAGGCTGGTTACAGAAGTGAACCATGTGTACTATGGTGAGGAAGAAGTTTAGACTTCATTATGAGAAGCATCTGAAAGATCAAATTTGCCTGTAAATAATAAAAACAGCTAACATTTCTTGAGATCTTATTACATTCTGGTCACTGAGGTAATATCTTTATATTTATTATTTCATTTAATTCTTACTATAATTTTTGAAATAATGCTTTTATTTTCCCCATTTTACCTATGAACGAACTGAAGCTTAGAGAGATCGAGCAGAATTATTCATTTTGTCATTCAGCTAGTAAGTGATAAGGATTTAGCAACCCTCATGAAAAGATATACTCCTTTCCCAAGAGTTCCAGAAAAACTCTGAAGGTAGCTCTCATTGACTGACTTGGGTCACATACTCATTCTTGAACCCATCAGTGAGGCCAGGGGGATAGAATGATTGATTGGGCAGATCTTAGTCACATGGCCACTTCTGGACTGAAGCTGGAGTTAGCCCCTATTATGGAACCATAAGAACTAAGATTACTAGTGATATCATTTCCAAAGGAAATTCAAACTATTATTTCAGAAAGAGACTAGATGGATTCTGAACAGGCAAAAATGAAAGATAACCATTACCCCTCCTAAATTTTATTTAAATTTTTTTATATTTTTAAACCTTTTACAACTAAACATTATCAACAATGTTAGAAAGTTTTAGCAAATAGGAAACTTAATTTATGTACAGTCCTATTAGTATTGTTACAAAATCAAAGCACAAAAAGCAGACCAACAAGTAGTGTGAGGGTAGCGACTTCAGTAAACTAGGTTATGATCAATCAAGGGTATTTTTGATGTCATTTTAATTATTCCAACGGAGTTGGTTTATAAACATCAAAGAATCAATGAATGAACCTTGGTGCTTGCCTCTTATTATAAATGTTGAAAAAGTGCTCTGAGGGTCTGGACTGCTTCCCTCAGGTTTCATAGGCATGTAATAGCTTTATTTGGGACATTGCCCTAGAGATTTTTCTAGGGGAGCGTTTCCCAAATGATAGTTCTCAAATTCCTTGGAATTTTCAAAGATTTTCTTGTGTTTATTGTGCTTCAATGTGGTATTTTTCTTTCTTTTCTTTTTTTTCTATTTCTTTTTTTTCTTTTTTTCTTATTTTTGATTTTAAATATTCCACTGGCAAATTAACTGTATAAAAATTTACCTTACGAGAACTCTCTGAGGATTCCAAGTCTATATAAAATCAACAGTTGTCAAACTCTTCCGTCTTAGATCCCCTTATGTTCTTAAAAATTATCAAGAACCCCAAAAAGCTTTTTTATGTGAGTGAAGCCTAACAATATTTATCATATTGTAAATTAAAATGAAGAATTAAAAATTATCTAGTCATTAAAAATTGTAAAACCATTATATATTAATATAAATAACTATGTTTTCTGAAACTATAATAGTGAACAGATTGACATTGTTTTACATTTTTGCAAGTCTTTTTAATATCTAACTCGATATAATATAAATTCTCATATTAATTCAATCTGTTGTGATATGTTGCTTTGGGTAAAAGATATGAAGGGAATCTGACCTTTTACGGATATATGGTTGAAAAGGGAGGGATATTTTAATAGTCTTGTCATATAACTGTGGATATTCTCCTTAATTTCCTTTCAAAATTCAACATACAGCAGTTTCATAAAAGTTAGTTACAGATCAATAAACTCATCATGCTCTGTTACATTAAAATACACTGGTCTCTTCCGAAATTTAAATGGACTGTTTACCCAGGCATGATTTATAACATCATGCTTTTAGAAAATACCAGTTCACTGTGTCATGCAAATCTTCCATATGTTGACATATTTCATTATAAAAATCAATACAGTATATTAATTAATACCACAACTGATCTCATAAGAAAAGTCTAATTATGAGGATGCTGTCAAGATCACAATAGTGGGTACAAGTTTTTCAAAATTTCAAGTTTTGCTTGAAACCTCAAATTTATTATTGTCAACAAATCTGTCAGTTGTCTTCCTGAAAGCAATAGACTCGGCTCCTTTTTCTGAAAAAAAATGATGATTCTCATTAACAACTGGAGCTTGAAGTTTCTTCCCCCTGCTCCCTGTCCCAACTGTTTCTTTACTCGTTCCTTCTGACAACATGGGTCTCTTGCTTCCCATGGATATCCTTTATACAGTGTTTGTGGGTTGAAGATGACTGAATGGTTGATGTGCCCAGTGATGGAGTCAGGCCTAACCCTTTCCAGGACCAGAAGGCAATAGCCTCCTTTCGAGATTCCCCATATTAGAGCTCATACCCACTATAGCGAATTGTAAGTCCACTGCTTGCCTTGGGGACTGGCCCTTCCCATTTCTCTGGCATTCTCTCTCCTCACTATAGCCCTGAGCTGTGCCCACTAGGGACTTCCGGGAGAAAGGCAGGAAACCAAGCATGAACTTGGAGTCTGTGTGTCAGTGAAAAATACCTAACTACTGGTACAATTTGGTGCTATTGCTTTCGTATGTTAAAATAACTTCAGGTATATCAAGCATTGTTTTTCAACTTTCAGTGCATTTGTCAACACTGTGGAAAAAGAAATGATATCTTAACTTATATTTTTATTAAAATAGTTTTGACCTCATGTCCCTACCTCCCCAAAAGGTCTTAGAACCTTCCAGAACTTCTGAAATAAAGTGAACAAACATGACCATTACTGTAGATCAGATTGAAGTCCCATGTTATGGTGAACTCGACTACATAGTCTTACATTACTCTTGTTCCAAGACACATATTGCTTAGTTTATATCCACGATGGAAAGTAATTCAAAGCAGAAGCATAAAGAATATGGCCGTTAAAACAGAACATCTATAGGGACCATTAAAATGATAATATCTGATGTCACATTTTGTCTCAAGATGTTTGTTCTTTAATAAACCACAAAACTTAATGGTATAAAGAGGAAATACTTTCAATTTTTCGTTTATTAGGTATAGAGTTTCACATTAATCAGGTGGGCGGTATACACAACTTAGCCTGGTGATTCCTTCTTTTTATTTTGTTATTTAGAAGCAAAATGTTACATATTTTAAAAGTAGGTTAACTGATTTTTGTCATGTGTTCATTCCTAAAATCTGATGAAGATAAAATTTATTCTGTTTTTTGTTTGTTTGTTTGTTTGTTCATTTCTATTTTTGATACCATAATGCAAAATGAAAGTCTATTATCATGGTAATATACCATTTGAGCCTTATAAGTTATGATAAGCCTTTTCAAATTTATATCTTGACAGATGAATATTTTTATATAATGATTGTAAAGATAATTAAGTAGCATATATTACTTATTAAATAGAAAAAATGTTACTTTATACACATATAACTTTCTTTTAATGTGAAATACAGTACTTTTTTACAAAAACAAAAGCATATTTTTATATTCAGCTAAAGTGGTGAAGATCCTAAGAGCATTTTAGAAATTATATGACAATAAAAGAGAATATCAAATTAAAAAAAAAACTGTCACTGCTACACTAGCTATGTAGCCATGTAAGAAACCAGCCATGAAATGCAACATCTAGGGCATCCCTGTATATAAGCGGTATGATTTATGTTCTCTCTATATAAGGCAGTGGAAGGCAAGAGAAATTCCAGCTCTTCAAATATTCAGAAGGAATACAACAGACTCTCTTGACTCTCTTCTCCTCTGTACA
This sequence comes from Macroglossus sobrinus, assembly GCA_004027375.1. Lineage (NCBI taxonomy): Eukaryota > Metazoa > Chordata > Mammalia > Chiroptera > Pteropodidae > Macroglossus > Macroglossus sobrinus. The sequence continues at coordinate 51,409 of PVKZ01005271.1, forward strand.
ACGGGCCCAGTAATTCTGTATGTCCCTCATCGGATCATAAACTTTACCCACCATGGTGCCACCTCATTTTTCTCTGGGTTTTAGGTCTTCATCAGAAGTCTAGTTTTCCTAAGAAGAAGTAACAATTACTCCAGCATCAACAGTTCTGCTGTCTGACCCTTCAGATATCCCTAGGAACTCAGGCCATGACTATAGGGCACTGGGACTCATCCAGAGTTGTGCAGGTCTCCACTGCCTCCTGAGAGGAAGCCTCCATGGAAAGCTGGAGAGAGAGACTATCTATTCCCAGGGTAGATTTTTGCATCCTGCTGATTTTCTTTCTCCATGGTCACAAAATAAGCACAACAATGAACAGATTTGTTTTATCTTTTCAGTAGCCTCCTTACAATGCCTAGGCCTATAAGCTTCTCAGAGATCTTTAAAGATATTTGATATTAAAAAATAAAGGGATGGAAAAAGATATTTCATGAAAGTGGAAACAAACAAACAAATAAGCTATGATAGCCGATTTTATACCAGACAGAATAGACTTTAAAACTAAGGCTATAACAAGACTCAAAGAAGGACCCAGTAGTTCCACTTCTGAGTATTTACCCGAAGAAACCCAGAACACAACTTTGAAGGGACATGTGCATCCATATGTTCATTGCAGCAGTATTTACAATAGCAAAAATATGGAGGCAACCTGCATGTCCATGAATGGATGAATGGGTAAAGAAGAGGTATTGTATATACACAGTGGATGAAATCTTGCCATCTGCATCAACATGGATGGATCTAAAGGGTATTGTGCTGAGTGGAGTAAGTCAGAGAAAGACAAATGCCGTATGATTTCCCTTATGTGTGGGATCTAAAGAACAAAATAAATGAACTAACAAAACAGAAACACACCCATAGATACAGAGAACCTTTTGATGTGTGCCAAGTGGGAGAGAATGAGTAAAAAAAAGGAAAAAGATTAGGAAGTACAAATTGGTAGCTATAAAACAGTTGTGCAAATATAAAGTATAGAATAAGGAATATAGTCAATAATATTGTAATAACATTGTATGGCATCAGATGGGTACTCAATTTATTGGGGTGATCACTTTGCGAGTTATATGAATGTCTAATCACTATGTTGTACACCTGAAACTAATATATTATTGAATGCCAACTGTATTTAAAAAATTAAAAATTATTTTTAAAATAGTACCAAAATTTTTTAAAAACTGCCATATTAACATTAGTAACATTGATATGATGGTTTAATTAAATCAGTACAAATTATGATATCAGGTCAACTTAATTACTTGTTAAACTTAGTATTAATATAATTTCATTACTATTGGAAACAATTTATAGATTAGATTGTCTAATCCTTTAAGAATTCCTGAGTGTGAACTATTACTGTCTAAAATCATAGTCAATCATGAATTAATTGGATTATTCACAGTCCAATAATTTTAAAGCAAAATCATAAAAACTCATTCAAATTATATACAGGACAAATGACATTTAATGTGGGACATCATAGCATTTTATATGTTTGTTCTGATGTATGATAGAAGCTTTAAAACCGAGTGTTTGAAATCCATGACAATTTTAACATAGTCCTGGCAAAACTGTCTCTTGTTACCTTGACACAAATTTACCTCTAATATCATACATTTTATTTCAAAAAAAAAAAAAAGGGAAAGAAAAAGCCTTCCCCAGAAATGAAAATTTGCAATGAACATACTTTGTATTTTTCTTTTTAAGGCCTCTCTGTGACCCCCATGGAGCCCTGAGTCATTGATTAAAACCTTTCAGCAGCATAACTGATTGGGGAAAATCATGATATGTTTCTGCTAGTACAGAAAAAAATAGTGTATGGAAAAAAAATAAAAAGAAAGAAAGAAAACAAGATGCAGAGATGTTTCCTCAGAATTTGACTAATTTTGTTTCTTTGATGCTAGATGAAAGTGTCCTCTCCATTGAAGATACGCTAATCTCTTATTGTTGTACAGATGCAGAGGTTGGGAAAAGTTATTTGGCTTTGCTTTCTGAAAGCAAAGAGAACTCTTCTGATACTCACAATTATAGCAGTGGACGCCTTGGAGATTATCCTGTGACAACACCATGGGGCAGAATCATGAACAGACATCCAATTCACCCTAAAGGGAAGATAAGACATGATTGAGAAATGACTGTCTTAAAACACAAACAAAAAAGCACACAAAGTAATGGAAGGTTGTAGCCAGTAAGAATAAAGAGAAAAAACTTTTGAGTAACAGTCCAATGAGTACTTACTTAATAAAATTTTAGTATGATGGTGTTACTACCCTGAAAATTTGAATGATGATATTTTGATAATAACTCTTTATTCCAAAGAGTTAAAATTAGTATCTTTCTTCCTTTTTCTCTTCCTTTCTTTCTGTCCTGTCTCCACCCTCCACTCCCACCTATCCTCTCCTCTTGTCTTCCCTTACTTATTCCCTCCTTCCTTCCCTCCCTCCCTCCCTCCCTTCCTTCCTTCCTTCTTTTCTTCCTTCCTTCTTTCCTTCCTTCCTTCCTTCCTTCCTTCCTTCCTTCCTTCCTTCCTTCCTTCCTTCCTTCCTTTCTTCCTTCTCACCCTCCTTTCTTTCCTACTTCCTTTCTTCTGTTCTTCCTTTCCATTCTGTCTCTTTCTCTCTTAATCTACTACTTTTTTTTCCTTTTTTGTTCTCTTTACTCTTGATCTTTACTGAAATTGCATAAATAACATCAACTTTTATTTCTAAGATGGTACTAATAGTTTACAAAGGAAAGGGGATTTCCTCGAGTGTTGAAAGAACAGGTATCTTCCAGTTAATCTTTTAATGGAATTGAATTTTTCATGGGAAAAGAAAGCTCTACCTTAGATTTCTTTTGAGGCATATGGTCATTGTTTTAGACCCATAATAGCCTTGCACATTTTTATATTAGCAAAGTTCAGGATGAAAACTAACCATTTTCAGTGCCAGGTCTCCTAGGCCTCATGGTTTAAGGCTCAAAGCGCAGTGTCTTTCCAAAGTAAGTAAGTCTGACAATTTAAGTTTGATGTCATGGCCCTGGAAGGCCTCTAAGAGGCTATTGTATATCGGGCTCTTTTCTAGGATTTTGGGACTTTTTCAGATGATTCTTTAAGCCAAAAATACCTTGGCAGATCCAACATCATAAGAATTAGTTTCAACAAGTTGGTCCCACAAATACCACGACAGATTCCAGACACATTTATGTTAAGGACCATGTGAAACCAGAATAAGAGTCAACATGAGTGTGATAAAGATAAACAAACTGTATAATTTAAGAAAATGGCCCTATGACATGACACCATTATTCAGCAATATCGTGGAGTGTGTGTGTGTCTGTTTATATATACATGCAAATGTGTATATGTTTGTGTCTGCCTGTGTGTGCATGATATGTGGGGTTTTATTATATGAAATATTAAATGCTTGGATATTTTTTAATAAGGTAGGTGACCTAAAAGTAACCTAGGTGACTCATGCCAGCATCATGTCCAAGTTAGTTTTGTGTGGAAGATTATAGGGGTCAGCAAGGGGGTTCCTAATAAAAATATACATATATACACATATGTATATAATTATATATTCTGATATGTATAAGGTAATATATAGTTGTTGAAGACCAAAATTATGATAGCATCAGTGAGTCGAGATACAGAAGCCATTGCAAAGAATAAAAAAAAAAAATTTCCAAGAAGATTAACTTTATAAAAGAAAAGAAAGTGTAAGATTTAGATTCTAAGCTTCCAGGAAAAACGGTGGTGATATTCTTGCTATAAATAGAAAAATCAAGGAGACATTCCAAGATATCGAGAAAAAGCTTTAATTTGATTTTCATCATGAAAATGAGATGGCACGGTGTTTAGAAATCACTGAAGCTCAAAATCGCACCAGAACGCAAGGACAGAACTGAGCTGTAAAATCCCTCGAGTGACTCAAGAGGGAAAGATGCCATAAGAAGCCACGAGAACGTAGAACTGAGAGAGAAAAGTGCAAAGGAAAAAGGCAAACAAGAGACAAAGAGACACAACAAAGAACAGAAGAAGAGAGATATAAGCCATGAACGAGATGGAAAAGAGAAGGATTTTTTCTCCCAGAAAGAGAACAGTGAATTCAGTTTCCTTAAATAGGGCAGGGGGAGTTAGGTGAGAGCGACCACACTGTGCCCGTGCTTCTGTGCACTTGTGAGTGTGAGTGAGCGTGTGTAGGGAGGGGGGAGGCTATGTGAGAGTCAACGCTCACTTAAAGCATTGAGCATATGCCGGGCTTCTCAGAACATCACAGGTAACTCTGCCCCACCTTTAGCCACCATCAGCTCATCTATTCTCCACTATTCTGAATACTAGAGTATTTCGTTCATTACTATTTTCTTAAAATATACCTGAATCGTTGTTGAACAGGTGGAAGCAGGCGCGGGAGACAAGGAACGTCTGTGGGCGAGGTGGTGTGTTAAGCAGCCATGTGTGAATGGCACGGTGTGTCTCATTTTGCGTGTCTGCTGCCTGGGAGGGGTGGCGAAGGATGGGCTGGAAGGCAGTCGAGGAGGCTGAAGTTGGCAGTAAAAAATCCATGGAAGGCAGATGTAGCAAAGCTTTCCTCTCAAGTGCAATTCATATAGAAATGACAAAAAGATGGGTATTTACACTCAGTGTGTGTGGCACAGTCTCTCTTCTTTCAATGGCGCTGGGCACATTCCAGCTCTGGCGTCCACGTATCACGTCTCGGCAGCTTAGCGATGTGATGCCCCTGGAAGCTAGTTGTTCGATGAGTTAAATTTTTAAGTCAAATTTATATATGTGCATACACACACACACACACATATGTATATTTGTATATAATTATATACCACATTGTATATTCTGATATGTATAACATAATATATAGTTGTTGAAGACCAAAATTATGATAGCATCAGTGAGTTGAGATACAGAAGCCATTTCAAAGAATATATATATATATATATATATATATATATATATATATATATAGACACACATATATATATACACATATATATGTGTGTATATATATATGTTCTTTCTATGTGTACGTGTGTGTGTGTGCGTGTGTGTGTGTGTGTGTGTATGAGGTTTGAAAAGCACTTGTTTCTTTGCGATACAAATATTAACAGTGTCAGGCCCTAGGTTTCTAATTTGTAAGCTGGGAGCGTTTAGATCTAACTCTATCTCTAAAAAATGTCCTTAGGATTAGAGATAATTTAAGTGCAGCTCAAACAAAAGCTGGGATATATACCAGTCACTCAATATCTAACGGCTAATAGAAAAGTTTGTGATAACATCAGAGAATTCAATTTTTCTTTTTATGCCTTATTTTTCTCTCCTTTATCAAATATCTTCAAGCATATCTGAAAATCAACATTCTCTGTATACCATAAATCGTATACTTTCTGAAAAAATAGAACTCTTTTCATCTCAAATTCTAATCTCCAAAGTATCTTATCAGTGGCTTAAGCAGCTCATTTGGGCTCTTTAAATAGAGGAAGAGTTAGGGGAATGCTTTTTAATTTTGAAAAATGTGATTATTATAAAAGAGTACAAAAGTCTTAGAAGATGTTCATAAAATTTAAAACAACTTGAGATAAGTTAGAGAAATGTTATGTTGAAAACATAACAAGTGTAGTAAGCACAAACACAATGATATACACTTCAACATTAGAAAGAGAAAGAAAGAATGAAAGAATAAAAGAGGAGGAAAGAAAAAGGAAGGAAGGGTGGAAGGAATGGAGAAATGGAAGGAAGG